>WBMY01004156.1:57883-99821 GCA_013397315.1 Donacobius atricapilla | reverse complement strand
GGAATCCCCTCACACTGTACCTAGCCACCCCAGTAGGGCCCATAATGGCCACAGACACATCATTACCCAGAAGGTCCCAGTCACCCCAGCACCCCCACACGATTCCTATTAACCCCAGTGCCCATCCAAGCAGGGGGTCCCCATGACATCTGTAGTCATCCCAGCATCCCAGTGACTCCCATCTGACTGGTTCCAGTGCCCACAATCCCTGTAACCCTCACTCCTGTAGTCTGACATCTCCACTTAGTGCATACTGGGATATTGGGGTGACTGGGAGCATTGTGATGGTGTACTGAGATCACTGGAACTCAGGCAACTGTAGGTACCCTGTGGGCACCCCTCACCTGAACACCGGGGTTACTGGGAGCAGTGAGGATGTACCGGTGTCACTGGAATTCTGGGTTGCCTACAGGCACCATGGGGACCGTTCCCTTGCTAGGGTGAGTACTGAGGTCACTGGGAGCAGTGTGGGGCTACTGGACTGACTGGGACTTTCCCTTGTGTGGGTAACGGGACTGTTATAGGCAGCAATCCTGTGATTGGGAGTAGTGTGAGGATACTGGGGTCTGTGGGACTGTTATGAGCAGGGCAGGAGTAACTGAAGGGTGGGAGTAATACTGGGATCACTGGGAGCACTGGTGTGATTGCGGGCAGTACAGAGCCAGTACTGGTGTGACTGGGAGCAGTGTGGGGGTAATACTGGTGTGACTGGGAGCGGTGTGGGGGTAATACTGGTGCAACTGGGAGCAGTGTGGGGACATTACTGGTGTGACTGGGAGCAGTGCGCGGCCACTGCTGGTGTGGCTGGGAGCAGTGTGGGGACATTACTGGTGTGACTGGGAGCAGTGCGGGGCCACTGCTGGTGTGACTGGCAGCAGTGTGGGGACAGCACTGGTGTGACTGGGAGCAGTGTCGTGGTACTGGTGGTGACTGGGAGCGGTGTGGGGGCAGCTGTGATGTGTCTGGGAGCACTGTGGGGGCAGCAGTGGGATCGGTGCGGGGACAGCACTGGGCGCTCACCCGCTCCCGCTCCACCCTGCCCGGGTCACCCCCCGCTCTCCCCGCCCAGGACGCGACGGCTCCGGGGGATGCGGGACATCACCGGTCCCGGCCGGTCCCTCCCTGTCCCTGCCATNTTCTGGGGTGCCCGGGGTGGAGAGCGGTGACCCTGAGAGGCCTTGCTGGGGTGCTTTGGGTGGGGGACGCCCGGGGAAGCCTTTCTGAGATGCTCCAAGTGGAGAGGGATGACCCCGGGGGAGTTTTTCCGTGTGTCTGTGTTGGGGACATCCAGAGCCCTTCAAGGATGCTCTAAGTGGAGAGGGGTGGCCCCAGGGGACCCTACTGTGTTGTTCTGGGTTGAAGGACACGTGGGGAGAACCTTTCTAGGGTGCCTGGAAGGGGGTGGCCCAGGGGTACCTATCCAAGGTGAAAATGGGCGGCCTCAGGGTAGCCTTTCTGCCCGGATGGACATGAATGGCCATGGGGAGCCTTTCTGGGGTGCCATGGGTGGGACACACTGCTGGGGTGCCAAAGATAACAGATGGGTAACCCCAAGGGGCTTTGGTCAGGGGAGAGGAGGAGAGGGGAGGAGTATGGCTGTAAGGGAGACTTTCTGGGGTGCTCTGAGTTGGGGGTCACCTGGGGGACCCTTTCTGGGGTGCTCTAAAGTGGAGAGGATGGCTCTAGGGGTGCCTTTCTGGGGTGCCCTGAGGGAAGGGACTGCGGGTGGCTATCCAAGATGGCATGTAAAAAATGGGTGACCCTGGGGGAATTTTTCTGAGATACGGGGGGTGGGAGACACCCTGCTGGGGTGCCCAGAAGGGAGAAGGGAGACCCCAAGAAACCTCTCTAAGGTGTCCTGAGTGGAGACTACCCAGGGGAACCTTTCTGGGATGCCATAAGAAGAAAGGGATGACCCTGGGTGAATCTTTCTAGGATGCCCAGGGTGGGGGACAGTGGGGGATGCTGCATGGAGGGGGCTGGCCCCAAGCAGCTCTGCTGGGGGGGGCATGCGTGGGGGACACTGCTGGGGGACATGGGTGAGGCTCCTGGAGGAGCCTCTCTGGGGTACTGGATCAGCCCCAGGGTGCCCTGGAAGAGGGGTAACAAGACCAAGGGTACCTTTCTGGATTGGGGGATCAGCCTCGGGGGTTCCCTGCAGTGGGGAGGAACCGGGATGCCTTGTGGCATGGAGATCTCCCTGAAGGTGTGGGAACCTTTCTGGGGAGGGGGACCATTCGTGTGGCAGTGAGGGGAGGACAGGGTCCCCCCAGCTGGGAGGGGCAGCCCCAGGGGTGAACAGAATTGTGTGCTCTGGGGTGGAAGGGAGCAGCTCCTCCATGGAAGGGGGGGCTGCCCTGGAGGCTTTTGGGGTACCTGTGGAGTTTAAAGGGGCTCTGGTGTGTAGGCAGTGCCCTGGGTGACAGGACATGGGAGGAGAGGATAGCCTGGGAGATGCCTTTCTGGGATCCCCTGCAGCAGCGAGTTGGGAACAGCGCTGCTCCATGTGTAGGGGATGGTGGGATGCTGAGCCTGGAGGGAGAAGGGGCACCATGGTACCCCTGTCGTGCCTGGGCACCATCCCACCCTGGAGGGCTCCCCGCTGTCCCTTGGGCTTTGTGTGTGTGGGTGGCAGTGAGCTGGGGTGAGAGCCACGTGCTCAGACCTTGGAGCTGCGGCAAAACCAAGACCAGCAGTAAAATCTGGGCTTTTCCAAAAGCCCAGCTGCTTCCTGAGCAGCTCTTGGTGTCCCCAGGGGGAGACCCTATGGCGTGGGGCCCTTGGCTGTGCTGGAGATGTGCACCCCTGGGGCCAGCAGTGGGGTACAGCCATGGGATGCACAGGAGGCTCTGGCTCACAGGAATTATTAACAGGTTTGTCTTGCATTGTGCACTGGGTCAAAAAAAATGCAAGACTGCAGGGGCTGGTGGGGACCCATCTATTGAGGTCCCTCTTGGACGGGACAGCGTGGTGTAGAGAGGGGTTCTCGGTGCTGTGACTGGTGCAGGAGCCTGCACATCCTGCTTAGCTGGCACTGGGGACAGGGCAGCTGGTGGAAGAAATGGCCATTGATAACAACCCTCGGTAACAATCGGGCACTGCCTCACCCAGAGCAGACCCCTGGAGGGAGGGAGGACGGTTGCAGTGTGGGTCCTCTTATCTTGATCCCACATTTATCTTGACTAACTGCTTCATGCAACCCAACGGCAGCCTGATAAAGTGTCTGACCTCGCTGGAGCTTGCCTTGGTGAGTCAGGGAGAGTGTTGAAGGGGCAGTTTCAACTCTGCCCCACTGTCAGCTGCATCGGCGCCCTAGATTTAGGGAAGTGGCCAGAGCTGTTTTCTCCCCTTGCTCCAGCCGGGTGCTGCTCTGCGAGCATAGAGGGGAAGTCCTAACTCAGGCCTTGTATGGAGGCTGCAGGGGGCAGAACACAGCCCAGGGCAGGCTGGAGCAGGGATGCAGGCTGTTTTCCAAGCTGGAGCGTGGGTTATTCCCAGGGCTTCCCCAGCACCCACCTTGGCTGACCACAGAGTGACCAGCGGTGGTGGCAAACCCACTGGAGCCGGCTGTGCCAGGGCTGCTCGGCTCCCTCGATCACGCTGCAGTGAGGGGTGTTGTGTGGGAGCAGGGTGTCTCGTCCGGTGGCAAACCCGTGCTCAGATCAAAGGAAACGTTGTGAAACCGCAGCCTCGGGGCAGGGGAGACACCACGAGTTGCTATCAGTGGCATCTTCCCACCGTGGCCGCGGCCCCGGGTGTTCCCACTGGCAGTCCCGGGTGTCCCTGCCTGCTTGCCAGCTCTTTTATGGGGTCCAGCTTCCTGACGCAGTGGGGAGGAAGTGTAAGCGTCTCTTTGATGCCTGTCTCAGCCTGTCCGGCAGTGCTGTCCCAAAATCCCTGCCCCAGGCACCTCTGCAGCAGCCTGGCATTCTCATGATCCTGCCCCTGCGGGGCCAGAGATGAAAACCTGAGCCTTTGCCTGCCCAGGGGTGCTGCAGGGGTGGGCACAATCGTCTGGGGGGGCTCCCATGGGAGAGCAGGGGGTCTCCAGGACCCCTCTGACTCAGTCAGTGCAGCCTCTCCTGGGCACTTGGGGTACATGGGTATTGGGGGCCAGATGGGCACAGCTCCATGGGCGGACAGCGGGGTGACCCTGGTGGTGGACACTGCCTGTCCCAGGGGGCCACGAGGAGGAGGTGACACTCCTGTGGTTGTGCTGGTGGTGATGGATTGTGGGTGGGCACAGGAGCAACCCTGGAGGCTGCAGCAGCGGGGTCCCCAGCACTCCCCTGGGAGCTCTCACAGCCCTTACAGGGTTGCAGAGCCTGACCCTGTGGGGCCCTTGGACTCTCACCTTGTCACACTGGAGTCCCAGTTAAAACCCAGGGAACAGAGAGGATATGAACTGGTTTGAGCCTTCACGGGCCTTCCTATGCCTGTGGTTTGTCTGCGGCACAGGTACCACATGTGCCTGAGTCCCCTGTCCTTCAGACCTTCTGGAGCACCAAAGCCAACTGTGAGCCCGTGTGGGGACCCAGCACCCCTTGGTGGGATGGCTGGGGCTGGGCTGGGATTGTCACTGCTGCTCTTGGCTTTGCTTTTGGCTTTGCTCTTGGCTTTGCCCTTGGTTTTGACCTGGCCCGCATGGCTGTGCTGTGTGGGAGCAAGGAGGAGGAGGAATTCTTCTTCATGGGTGGGAGGAAGAGGAATCACTCATGAGGAAGAGAGGTTCTTGCAAAGTGGAGAGAGTACCTTGAGGACCTGGCATAGCAGGTTCCCCTCAGCTGTAGGAACAGCTGTTCATCAGCACAGTGAAGCTGGGGACACGTAGGACACTGCAGAGGAACATGTGGGACAGGGAACCAGGCTCTGCGTCAGGGCCTGGGGGTCTGGGGAGCTGCTTGGCAGATAGACTGCAACTTTGGGAACGGGGAGGGAGAGGCCAGGCGGGCCTGTCTGCCCCACGCAGGGTCCCTATACACAGCGTCCCCAGGCTGCGTCCCTGTGCTGTCCCACCACAGCAGAGGGAGGAGCCTGGCTCTGGTGTCCCTGACTCAGCAGGGCCTTCCCAGAGCCCCCCATGGCTCTGTGTCACCCTGTCATGCTCTGGGTGATGTCTGTGAGTGTGGCGGAGGCACGCCTCTCTCTACCGGCCCCACGCTGCCAGCCCTGCAGGATAGGGGATGTGGAAACAGACGGGCTGCCAGTGCTCATGGGACAGCCAGAGCCCTCCCAGCCTAGGGGTGCCTTATCACCACGGGCAGGCAGCAGGGAGGGGTTATCTGCACCTGGGGACAACGAGAACCTCTTGGTGTCTGTGGGTGTGACACTGAGGGTCTGTCATGATGTCTTGAGGGGACAGAGCAGTGCCAGTGCTGTGCTGCAGAAGGACCTTGACTGGGGGGAGTCTGTGCTGGGTGCCAGAGGGAAGGACATTGCCTGTGCAGAACAGGCTGAGGGGGTGTCTGGAGCTCCATGTGTCTCATCTGGCTGGGGAAGGGGCCCACCTCCCTCCCCAGCTCTGGGGTAGAACCTGTCCTTGACAGGGCTGTCTGTGTCACACTGGAGTCCCAGCCAGGTGTGCAGCCTCTCACTGCTCCACTCTCTCCCCAGGGACCACCTGTGTCCTTGTGTCCTTTCCCTTTGTCTTCAGCCCCTGCCTGGCCTGCAGGGAGAGCACTCCACAGTGGGCAGCCTTCATCTACTACCTCCCCTTCATCATCATCTTCCAGTTTGGCTGGGCAGCCACGCAGGTGTCCCACCTGGCCCTCATCCCCGAGCTGGTGAGCAGTGACCATGGGAAGGTGGAGCTCACAGCTTTCAGGTGAGCACAAGCACATCTGGGGGTTCCCTGGGCCTTGGGGAGCTGCCCTGCCCATGCTGGGTCCCATCACTGTGTGACAGGAGGTCCCTGGGTGCTGTGGCACACCAGAGACCTCTGCATGGCAGGACAAGGACTGGGCCATGTGGGTATCCTGTGGGATGTGCCAAAGGACTCTGGTCCTGGGTTGGTGGCCCAAAGCCTTTGCTGCAAGGAGGGAATGTCTTGATGCCAGGGATGTCAGTGACATAGCCTTCTCCTTTGGGAATGGACAATGGCATTTAGGGGATGGACTGTCCCTCCCAGATGCCCTGAAGGAGAGCTGGACATGGTTCTGGGGACTGTTCTGGAGGTGAGATGTCCCCAGGGCCAGGAGGGCAGTGCACTTGGCTCACCTCTGTCAGGATCAGGATGTGGGATGGGATGTTTATCCCGTGGAGCAGGGTGAGCAGGGAGGATGTGGGGTATCTGTGGGTCCACATGCTCCCACTCTGGGGCTGCCGGGGCAGGCAGCTCATGTCATCCTTGAAGCAGAAGTGAGCTGTGCCTGGAGGGGGAACAGACTGACCTGTAGGGATCTTGGTTTTCTCGCAGTCATGCCCCGAGGCTTGGACTGGGCACACTGAGAGTTGCAGCAGTAAGGCTGATGCCTGGCCAGGTGCCTTGTGCCCTCAGAGGTGTGGCCTCAGCCATGACACTGCAGATCAGAGGCTGTAGCACATCTGGCTTGGAGGGCAGCCATGGGCAGAGGTGTCCTGCAGTGCTGTCCCCATGCTTGTTCTTCTGCATCACCCCAAGGTTTCCTTCCACTTAGGTATGCCTTCACTGTCATGGCCAACATCACTGTGTATGGCCTGACCTGGCTCCTGCTGAACTTCCAGACAGACCAACCCGACCACATGGAGCACCTGGGCCCACAGGACATCCCTGTGTTTCGGGTGAGTGGCAAGGCACAGTCCCTGGGGCTCCCTCTTCTCATAGCTCAGCTGGGGAGTTACTGGAGGGAGTTAGGGGGCAGTGCCCTAAAACCTCACCAACTGAGCAGGAGCCACACTGAGCCCTCGTGGGGTTTGGGCACCCCTCCTTTCCCTCCAGCTGCGGGGCTGATGGTGGGCTGCCTCCACTGCTCTGCTCACCTCCACTGCCTCACCAGAACCTGGCCCTCATCGTGGTGGGGCTGGGGGCCGTGTTCTCCCTCATCTTCCACCTGGGCACCAAGGAGAAGCCCTACCCACCAGGGCTGCTGCCTGAGCCAGAGGAGAGCACCCCGCTGCTGCACAAGGAGGCCCCAGGTCCCCTGCGCCCACTGCTGCTCTGGAAGGACTGGCTGCAGGAGCCCTCCTTCTACCAGGTATGGCTGGGCAGGACTCCCCTGGCCTGGGCTGCTGCCCTGCCTGGGCACCCTGGGTGTCCTGCAGCCATGGGACTTGCCCAGGTGCGGGTGGGATGGAGAGAGGGGCTGTTCTGGGCATCCATCCACCACCTCAGAGGGGCCATCCCCTTCCTGCTGGGCACCTGTGACATGACAGCTGGGCAGGGAAGGGCCTTCCCACAGGCTGAGTGATGATGCCCTGGCCCTGTCCCCTCCCAGGTCGCAGTGCTCTACATGGCCACCCGCCTCATTGTCAACCTGTCCCAGACCTACATCGCCATGTACCTGACCAACTCGCTGCTGCTCTCCAAGGTGGGCGCAGGGCAGGTCCAGGGGCGCGTGGAAAGGTGTCCTGATGTGGCCTTGGGCTCATCTCCTCCCTGTCCTTGTCCCTTGCAGAAGTACATTGCCACCATTCCCCTGGTGATGTACATCAGTGGATTCCTCTCCTCATTCCTCATGAAGCCTGTGAACAAATGGATTGGTCGGAATGTGAGTCCAGGGTGCTGGAGAGGTTGGACTTTGACCCCAGGAGAGGCCCGGGGGCCACATCCTGGCTGTGAGCAAAGCTCCTGGCACACCTGAGCCAGGGCCCCTCATGGACCCTCTGCCAGCAACCAACCACTGCAGCATGGGTCCTGCTGGGACTGGGGATGGTGGGTATGGGGTGGGGATCTGGGTCCTACTGGGTCTGGGGATTGTGGGCAAGGATGGGGGCAGGGTCTTGTACATCTCTGGGGCTGGGGAAGGCAGTGCTGGCCCGGAGTTACCATTTCCCATGCAGGACTGGGCTGCAGAGCCCTGAGGTGCCTGTCAAGGGCAGAGGCGGGGGGGCTGGCTACACTGGCTTGGGTGGGCACACAGTCTGCAATGCCAGCAGGAGGGACCTGCCCCCCACAGTGTGTCCCCTCCCTGCTGTTGGGTGCCAGTGGAATGTCCCCTGCCCTCAAAGACACACTCCCACAACTCTGCCCGGGGCTCAACCCTTGGGCTGCAGAACAGCCTGGCAAACAGCAAGGACGTGCTTTTGGGGTCTCCTTGTTTGAATATAGCTGAGGCAGAGCCAGGGCTGTCCCTCATGAGTCCTGGACAATGCTGGCCCCACGCCTTCCCTGCTTGCTCCTCCCTCACCAAGTGCCAGGTGATGGCTGAACTCCCCCTTCTCCCTCTGTCCATCCCCATCACAGCTGACTTACTTTGTGGGCATCCTGGTGGTCCTGGCCTTCGCCTCCTGGGTGGCCCTGGCCAGGCCGATAGGAGATGAGATCTACGGGCTGGCGGTGCTGCTCGGGGCCGGCTCAGCCACCATCCTGGTCACCTCCCTGTCTATGACTGCAGATCTCATCGGCACCAACACGGTACGGCCGCTGCTCCTGGTGGGATGGAGTGGGGGGTCACAGCAGGCACAGAACCCACAGTCTGGGGTGGGCACTGGTTAGGGTTGGGGGATGGAGATGCTGAGAGGGAGCTCTGCTCTGCAGCCCTCATGTACTGGGCCCTGTGAGTGCTGTGCCCTGTGCTCTGCTGCTCTGCTGCAGTGAGGGCTCTGTCCATGAGAGGGCACACAGGGCTGCGTGGCCCAGCATGGCACAGCAGCGTGGTTCTCTCTCCTCCCACAGCACAGCAGCGCGTTTGTCTATGGTGCCATGAGCTTCACGGACAAGATGGCCAATGGCCTGGCTGTGATGGTGATCCAGAACCTGCACCCATGCCCGTAAGCGTCTCTGCAGAGCTGCAACCCCCATTGCCCGGGGGCCACAAGGAAATATTCCAGGGTTGGAGCAAGAGGCATGGGAGGGAACCAGCTCAGATTTATAGAATCACAGAATGGTTTGGGTTGGAAGGGACCTTAAAAGCTCATCTCCTTCCACCCCCTGCCATGGGGTGGTCCATGGGGTGGACCCTTCCACTACCCCAGATTGCTCCAAGCCCTGTCCAACCTGGACTGGAAGACTTTCAGGAATCCAGAGGCAGCCAGAGCTGCTCTGGGCAACCTGTGCCAGGACCTCACCACCCTCACAGGGAGGAATTCCTTCTCAATATCCCATCTAACCCTGCCCCTGGTAGATGGAAGCCATTCCCCCTAGTCCTGTCCCTCCAGGCCCTTGTCCAAAGTCCCTTTCTGGCTCTCCTGGAGCCTCTTTAGGCACTGGAAGGGACTGTAAGGTCTCCCTGGAGCATTCTCTTGTCTGGCTCTGATTTGTCTTAAACTCCTCTTCACCTTCTCTCCTGGCCTTGGACGAGGGCAGCCCAAGCCATACTCTGGGAATATCCTTGCCCTGGGCCTTTCCCTTGCATCCCAGTGGAAGCCAGTCCTGACTGATGTGAGGACGTGGGACCACTGCCCATAGCCTAGGACTCCAGTCCCAGCCTCCAAGCACATCCCTGCCTGTCCTCACAGGACTGAACTGTGCTGCCCTGCCTGTGTCGACTTCTACCGCTGGGTGATGGTGCTGGTCACCGGTGGCATCGCCATTGCTGCTGTCACCACGCTGTGCTGCATCATGGTGTGGCCCATCCGCATCCGCTACCGTGAGTGGGGCTGAGGGCTTGGGGGCAGCTCAGTGTGGGGCTGGGGGCACTGGGAGCCCCGTGGTCAGTGCCAGCCTTGGCTAAAGCCACAGTGTCTCTGCAGATGGCCCCAGTGGGGCAGCAGTGGGAGCCCTGTTGTCACTGGGCTGGCTGTGGCCATGCTTGCAGGGGAACCCTCATGGTAGGACACGGGGCAGGGCCATTGTCCTGCTTCCACTGCTGCCCCCAGAGAGGGGCTGTGTCTGCTTGCTGTGCCCGTCTGAGGGGCAACATCCCCCTGGCCCGGTCATGGCCATGCTGGCCCTGGGGCTCCAACGGGTGTCAGGGGCAGTTTCATGTGCTGGCAGCAAACATGGGGGACAGTGGTGTGACCTTTGCCAGGCTGGGGAACCAATACCCCTGCTCAGTGCCTGTTCTGCCTCTCAGGGTGCCAGTGCCTCACTGTGGGGTAGGGGAACAGGACAGACCCCTTGTGCTGCTTGGGGCCCTGCTGGGTCAGCCTCCTGGTGCTAGCAGAAGAGTCCAGGAGGGCAAGGCCAGCATGTGTGGATCACTCCATGCTGCCATCTCTTCTGATCTGTCCCTTCCTCCTCTTCCTCCAGGTGCTGTCAGCCTTCAGGGGCTGAGCAACGCTACCACCCCTGAAAGTGGTGCTGGGAGCGCTGAGGGAGAGAGCCAGAGCAGCACCGTCAACTGAGCGGGGTCGTGTCCTTGGCCACTGTGTCCTCAGGGCTGTGTCCTAAGCCACCGTGTCCTTGGCCACCACGGTGCCACACTCTGAGTCTGGAGGGTCCCCTGCACTGGGGGCCACTGGGCCCTTGGGCGGGGCGTGACCCCCACCCTGCCTCCTTGCACTGGACTCGTATTCCCACGCTGGACTCATGTCCCCGTCCTGGATTCTCGTGTCGCGGGCCCCACCGGGTCGATGAAGGCTTCCCATGGTGTGGTGTGACCGGTGCAGGGTCAACGGTCACCTCTCACCTGCACAATGAACACTAGAAGAGCCTAGGCCAGGCCGGGCCAGCCCCAGAAGAAGAGGGCGCCCGGCCCGAGGTTTTAACCTGCTTTTTGTAAGGTCAATACATACAAACGGCACTTTATAAAGGAGGAGAAAATGGAGAGAAAAAAACCAACCGCAGCGCTGATGGCCCTGGGATGGGGGTGGGCTCCGCTCAGGGGTGCGGGACGCCGCAGCTGAGCAGGAGCAGGTTTAGGGCGCACACGGGGGTTCGGGGGTGCCCAGCGCTGCTCCCGCCCGGCCTCTCGGAGAGGGGCGTTCAGAGGGGCGGGCGGCAGGGACGGCCGCCCTCAGCAGCCATGGCGGCGCCCGGCTCCGAACGGGGCCACGCAGCAGCGCTGTACGCAAATGATTGGTCCGTGCGTGGTGCCCCGCCCCCTGGGGCGAGACAGCCAATGGGAGCGGCCCTGGCGCGGCGGGGGTGGGACTCAGCGAGCGAGAGCGCGTGCGTGTGGTGTGTGTGTGTGTGCGTGCGTGCGTGCGTGTGTGTGTCTGTGAGTGTGTGTGTGTCTGTGTGTGTGTTTGAGTGTGAGTGTGTGTGTGTGAGTGTGTGTGTGTGAGTGTGTGTATGTCTGTGTGCGTGCGTGCGTGTGTCTGTGAGTGTGTGTGTGTCTGTGTGTGTTTGAGTGTGTGTGCGCGCATGTGAGTGTGCGTGCGTGTGTGTTTGTGTGTGTGTGAATGTGAGTGTGGCTGAGTGTGTGTGAGTGACCCTGTGTGACCCTGTGTGTGTCTGACCTTATGTATGTGTGCGTCCCCATATGTGTGTGTGCTCCGTGCGTGTGTGATGTGTGTCTCTGTGTGTCCGCTCTGTGTACACATCTGATGTTTGTGTGAGACCTTGTGTGTGTGTGCTCTGCCTGTGGCCATGTGTGTGTGCATAGATGATACGTACATGATTGTGTGTGTGTGTACCTGTGTGTGCCCACACGTGCGTGCAGGGGTGTGCTGTGTGCACACAAGGTGCTGAGGGGTGTGTGCAGAACCCATGGAAAGGTCTGGGGTTAGAGGGAGATCAAAGTGCCTCATGGGAAGGGACACCTTCCCCTGTCCCAGGCTGCTCCCAAGCCCCAGTGTCCAACCTGGCCTTGGACACTGCCAGGGATCCAGGGGCAGCCACAGCTGCTCTGGGCACCCTGTGCCAGGGCCTGCCCACCCTCACAGCCAACAATTCCTGCCCAATATCCCATCTAACGCTGCCCTCTGGCAGTGGAAGCCATTCCCTGTGTCCTGTCCCTCCATCCCTTGTCCCAGTCCCTCTGCAGCTCTCCTGGAGCCCCTTTAGGCCCTGCAGGGGGTTCTGAGCTCTCCCTGGAACCCTCTCCAGGTGAGCACCCCCAGCTCTCCCAGCCCCCTGTCCATGCCCAGTGCCCGCACACACAGGTCTGTGTGGGCACCTTGGATGGGCTGTCACGGAGCCCCTGCTATGAGCGCTGTGGGGTCGTGTTTGCACAGCAGGACACGAGTGTGGGGTGAGGGGGTGTGCAGGGGGCCGGGGGTGTGACAGAGTGTGGCCAAGGGCAGGGAGTGACACCCCGAGTCTGCCCGGTGTGGGGGAATGGAACGGGATCCAGGCGGATGGAGTGGGAGCCTGAAAGTGCGGTGGGCGTGCAGAGTGCAGCCCCCTCGGGCCGGGCCGGCTTTATGGCCGTTCCTCGCTGCGGGAATGGCGTTATCAGCCGCGGTCCAGAGAGCAGGGGCTGAACCCGGCTGGGTCCGTGGCCTTCGCACCGCCCCAGGGCCCGCGATCTCAGCTCTGCCCAGCGCCCCCGGCCCGGCCGCGCCCCCTCCCAACTTCCCTCTGGGGGTCCCCGTCCCACGCAGAAACCCCCGGGGCGAGGGGCGGACGTGGCCCCAGCACTGCCGGGCGTGGGGGGCCAGGGCAGGAGGGAGGGGAGCGGGCACCGGGCGGACGATGCTGTGCGGTGTCCCCGCTTTGCGGGACGTCCCGGCTTTGCAGAATGCCCACGGCTTGCGGAGTGCCCGTAGAACGGCGAAATGCCACAGGATTGCACAGTGCCGCGGGACTGTCCTGTGCCGCCCTGGTTCTCAGCACTGCTGGGGCTGGAGTGCATTTGCAGCTGTTTTGGGAGGCAGCTGGCTGGTCCCGCATTCCCCCGGGGGTCGCGCTGGGGCTCACCCCCGCAGCCCTGGGGCTGCCTCGGCCGCTCCCTGCGAACCTGCCGCGACCGCCCGGCCCCGCCCGCTGCCCTTCCTCGGGAGGAGGAGAGGAGAAGGAGGAGGAGGAGGTGACTGCGGAGCAGGAACGGCGCTGGAAGGAGCGGGAGCGGGACGGGGAGCCCCGGCTGAGCCCCCCAGCAGGTACCTCGCGGGGAGCGTGGGGCCTGCCCGGGACGGGGCTCTGGGGCCGCGCGTGAGTCCGGGACCGCAGCCGCGTTCCCGTCCCCTCTGCAGCCAGACCGGCCACGCACTCCCGCACCCAGCACCGGCCGTCACCCGGGCCGGCACCCCTCGATCTAGGGATCATTTTCCCCGTCACCCGCCTGTACAGGGGTCACCACTTTCCCCGTCACCCCAGCCCCCGTTGCCCACGGGGGTCACAGCCAGCACCTGATACAATGGGACAGGCAAAGGGGGCATGCGACTGTGTGAGCTCTGCTGTCCCGGTCCCGGCGGGGCCTGAGCCCCGTCCTCATGTCCTCCCTGGGAGGTTGGTGACACTGCGATCTGCTGTGCTGCAGGAATAGACTGTCCCCACAACCTGCCCCCTCTCTCCCAGCTGTCGGACTCATCCCTCATGCCGGGGAAGCTGAGGCGTAGCAGGCGGGAGGTGCTGGGGGAGAAGCAGTGGCGGAGCCTGGAGGAGAGGGGAAGTGCCCATCTGAGGCAGCCCGAGCTCACCAGGTGGGTGCTGCACCTCACGGGAACACATCCTGCACCCCAGCCCCACATCCCACCTGTGCCCTTCGAGTCACCCCCTCCGATGCCTCCTTCCAGATCCAGGACCTATGAGTCCTCCTGCAAGGAGACAGAGCAGGCAGCCACGGGCAGGCAGGGACCCCCATCTCCCTCGGTGAGTCTTGGGGTACAAGAGCTGAGGGGCAGGACACCAGCGCCAGCTCCATGGTCTCAGCTGGACGCTCTCTTGGGGCGGGGGCCAAGGGAGGGCTCGTCCTGGTTCCGTGGCAGATGTGGGGATGGAGCAGGGGGCTGCAGGATGCCCGCGGTGCCAGGGCTGGCCCCAAGCACCATCCCCCCGACCTCTCGCAGTTGAGCAAGCAGGACAGCAGCTACCGCCGGGCATTCGGGGAGCTCGCCGAGCAGGATGTGCTGCTGGGCTGCTTCTCATGCGCCTGGCAGAGAGAGGTGCCCTACCACGGCCGCCTCTACGTGTCCTCCCGCCACATCTGCTTCCACTCCAACCTCCTGCTCAAGGACATCAAGGTGGGCTGGAGTGGGTGTGGGGCTGGTGGCACAGGCAGGGGCACAGGTGGCAGCCGGGGACATGGTGACACAGCCTGTCCCCCCTGGCACAGGCCGTGGTCCCTGTCGCCTCCATCTCAGCCCTCAAAAAGACCAACACAGCGCTGCTGGTGCCCAACGCAGTCAGCATCCGCACAGCCAAAGGGGAGAAGGTGAGACCGGGGTTAGTGCTGGGGGGCAGCTTCACCTGGGGCTATTTGGAGTATCCTGGTCCCCGTGGGCTCTGGGCTGTGACCAAGCGGAAAGCTCTGGCACAAACCCCCTTCCTGCTCCCTGGCAGTTTCTCTTTGTGTCCCTGCGCCAGCGAGAGGCCACGTACCAACTCCTGAGGTCGGTCTGCAAACACCTGCAGGTACACAGGGACTGGATGGGGAGGGGGGGCTCCATCCATCCATTGCAGGGGACCTCCCTTCATGTCTTCTTGCCCAGGACAGTGGCCAGAGCTCCCGAGACTCTGTGAGCAATGAGGAAATCCTTAGGAAGTCTCAGGTAAGGCCAGGGATGGAGGGCAGGAGGGTACAGCAGGAGAAGGGGTCATCCCAGACCCCTGGACGGGGTGAGCTGGGTGCAGTGGCCCCTGGGAAGACATGGGGGGGGAACATGAAAAGCTCTGGCCCAGGGCAGCGCAGACCCCAGGACCCTCCTTCTTGTTGGTGACACAGGTCCCGTCAGGTCTTGCCCATGTCCCCATGGCAGTGGGGCAGGTGCCTTGGGAACACACATCATGACTGAGGCTTGTCCTCTTCCAGATGTCGAGCCAGTCAGACCTGGAGCAGAGCACCCCAGAGCCCAACAGCCTCCACGAATCCCTGGGTGAGCGGCCATCCTGGTGCACCCCTCGCATGCTCACAGCCCTGCTCATGTCCCTGCCGGCATTCGTGCCCCACTGGCAGCTCTGGGCTCTGCTCCTCCTCCCCAGACACGAATGGTCTGGGAGGGACCACGCGGCCCTTGCCCTCCCCCAACCAGCATCTCCCACAGCTCCAGGGAGTGTAGGATCAGCTCTTGGTGGCCCTGTGTGCCCCCAGGACACCGAGACCCCTTCCTGGGGCATTCATCGGGTGTCTCTTGGTCACCTGCAGATAAGCCAAACCCGAGATCAAGGCAAGCATTGGACGAGGACGACGGGGTGGCCCTGCTAGTTCCCAGCAGCAGCAAATGGGTGCCCTCAGCAGAGACACATGGCCTCTGGGGTTGGTCAGAGGGCTCGGGGTGGGGGATGATCCTGGGGGTTTACACCCTGACAGAGCTGGGCACGGACTCTCAGTGCCACTAACACAACCTTGTCCTGGCAGGGGGACCCCACACTGTGCTCTGGGCCTGGGCCACTGCACTTTGGTCCCGCATAAACCCCCAGCTGAGCCCTCTCAACATCATCATCATCATCTACCTGCTGCTGTGAGTCCCCAGTCCCCATCCCTACTGAGCCCTGACACAGCCTCTGCAGGGTGGCACTGGCAGGTGGGGGGGTCCCACATTTCCCCTCAGACACCCATCCCCAGGGCCAGCACATGGGAGCCTGGCCGTGGCACTGTTCCTGCCCCATGTCGCCCCCCTGTGCCCCTTGGCTAACGCTGGCCTGTCCTCAGCATGGTGGCCTTGCTGCTGTCCTCGGGGTACATCGGTCTGCGCATCGTGGAGCTGGAGGAGCAGCTGGCATTTGTGGGGGCTTGGTCAAACCTCAACCTGTCACAGCAGTGAGTGGTGGCATGTGGGGGAGCCTCTGTCCCCAGCAGAGACTCCCCCTCACTCTGCCTCCCCCCAGGTACAAGACAACGTGAGGCCACTGAGGACCATTGCCAGAGCTCCAGTTGGGGGGTCCAGGGGCTGCTCTGAGCCCTTCCTTAGCCTCCCAGGGGCTGTCACCAAGTGCCTTCCAGCCCCCCACGATGCCTGGGAAGCCCACGTGGGCTGTGAGGCTCCATCTTGCTCCCCCTGTCTGCCCACCCTGAGCAGCAGCAGAAGAGACCCACGGAGCTCTCGGTGGGGCACAGAGCAAGGAAGGGGGGCTGGAGTCAGCACCAATCCTCACCCAGCCCTCTCTGCGAAGAAGGAATAGCAGAGGGGGCCAAGCCCCAGGCAAGGCAGGGGCACAGAGAACAGAATATTCTATTAATAAAATCTGTATTATATTAAAACTTATTATTTGCCACAGGATGTGCATGAACCAGTCCCCCATCACGCACCCTCTGCTCCTCAGAACAGACCAGGACACAGCAGGACCAGGGGCTTTGATTCTGACTGGTGTGGGGAGGCAGCTCCAGGTGCTGATGTCCCAGGGGTCCAGGGAACAGCAGAAGACCCTGAGCAGTCCCCTCAGGGAGCTGACTGCTGGTGACAATGGGAGAGAGGGGAAGGGGGCAGCGGGGCTGCACCAGGGAGCTCCAGATCCCTGCAGCTGGCCAGGTCCTTGCTCTTACCCTGCTCCTTTCCCTAGGATGGGGCTCCTGCCAGAGGAAGGGGTTCCAGCAGGTGCAGGGTCACAGGTACACGGTGGGGACAATAGGTTCCTACAGGTTCTGAGCATAAGCTGGGGGTGGGAGCAGAGCTGGGGGCACAGCAGAGCCTGCACCCCACAGAGGAGCTACCCAGCCCCAAAGCCCTGGAGCATAATCCAATTCTGGGCTAGTTAAGGGGCCCTGGGGCTTCCCCCAAGCACCAAGGTGGGGAAACTGAGGCACTGACAGCTCCTTTCTCTGTGCCATTTCCTCGGGCATCCCTGCCTGGGGCAGCAGCAGTGGGTGATGCCAAGGTCAGGGATCTTCCACATCCTCATCCTGCTGCTCAGCTCCATGGAAAAGCTCTTCCCCACACCACCCAGCCCAGGGAGGTCTTCCAGCAGCAGGCCTGGTCCCCACTGCGTAAGACACTAGTCACTGGTGGGAGGGAGCTGCCAGGGTTCCATGTCCCTCCCGAGCACTGGAACAAGGCCCAGGTGTGGGGGCAGAGGGCTGTACCCCACTGGAGAGGTGTCCCCTGTCCACAGGGCTCAGTGCCCAGGGAGGGGGTGCCCCCTATGTGAGGGTCCCACCTGCATGGGGACAGCAGGACTCCTGACTCGAGGGCCTGCAGGACTGGGGAGGCTCTGCAGCCCCAGCCTCGCCGCAGCTATCCCCTGGCAACAGCCTCACACCAAGGAGGGGCTGTGCCAGGCCAGGGGCTCCTTTTCCTCCTTCCTGCCATGCTGAGGGGCACGGGGTACAGGGCAGGGCAGGGACGGGAACTGTGCCCTTTCCCAGCAGCAGGAAAGCAAACAGAAGCAGGAAACTGGGAGCAATAAACCTCAGGTGAGAGTTGTGTCAAGAAAGTTGGTACCTGCAGGGGTGGGGTGGGGACCCTGGGGACTTGCTGCACCCTTCACTGTGGAGAAGCAAAGTGGAGCCGTGGAGACCAATCCAAATAAATTCACAACCTGTTTAATGCCAGTTCAATTGCTTTACATGAAGAAGTTACAGCGTGCTCCATGTTTGTTTTCCATCACATGACACCTGGGATACAATGATGCCACAGACTCTGTCACCCAGCTCTGGGAGGACCCTGTGCCCAAGTCAGTGCCCACAGGTCACACACACTGATATATCACCTCAGCTCTGCCCTTTTCCCTCTTGAGCAGCTGGTGACAGTGACAGTATCACCCTGAGACACCTGCACACACCCATCTCCACATGGATAGAGCTGGGAGCTCCTGCGTGGCAGCTGGGAGTGGGGCACAGAAGGCGGCTGTACTGGGCTCTGACGGCCAGGTCAGGGTGAGCAGCCTGATCTTGCCATGTCACCAACGTGTGTGACCACAAAACAGCCCTGGCCTGGGAATCACCAGCCTCCCTGCCAAGTGCAATAAGAGAAGTCACCAAGAGCTAACCTGCTCCCAAGGTAGACAGAAAAGTGAGATGTAGACACAAGATGTAGTTTGGGAAAGTCCTTGGCAAGGGGACAATGGTGGGGGACAGAGCAATGAGGAGCTATCCCTGCTCTGTGGCTGGGATCACTGGGCAGTGGCTGCAGTGCCCACCTGGCACTGCCCACCCCACAGCACTGCCACTCCCTCCAGCAGCTTCTGGGACTCCTTGAGGAAGTTCCCCCATCACAGGGTAAAAGGCAAATCCACTCCTGTGGGGAGCCCCAGGGCACTCGGGAGCCCAATCATCACCACACCCACGCTGCACTCCAGCTGGGTGCCTGGCTCCCTCCTGCTCCACAATGGGTTGAGACCTCTTGTGTGCCCCCAGCCCAGGCATCTACTCCTTCCCAGAGGAGAAAGCAGTGTGTCCTGGGGGTCTGCACAGTGCTATTTAGCAGGAGGCAATCTACAACAGGAAAATCCACAGCACAGCCACCAGCCTCCCCAGCCTCCCTGAACGGCCCTTTCCCCAGGTGATGACACCCAGAACAGACCACCTCTTGCTTCAGGTGACCCTTTGCTTCAAATCCATTCCTCAGTTTAATGATTCAACTAAATTTAACACCTTCTGGGTGCTTTGGGGTGCTCCCAACCAGCGGTGATGTGGAACAGTGCCCACAAGTGGAACAAACAACACAAGATGGGCCCGGGGGGGTGACTTCAAACCATGCCTCATGTCCCACGGCCAGAGCTACACTAAAGCAGTTGCACTCAGTGTTTCAGAAACTCCATGGAAATTCCAGTTTGGTGACAAGTGAGACTGTGAGATGACAAAGTGGCCTGTAGGCCAGGGAGCCTCAGAGCTGCCAGGGGGCTCCCAGCACACCAGCTCCTCACCAATGACTCCCAGTATGTGCAACAAAGGCGCAGCACCACCAGCCTGATCCAGGCACCGGGGTGATGGCACATGTGGTCAAGGCTGCATTGGCCTTCTCACACCTTGGCTCACTCTAAGGATACTGCTGGTACTGGGGACAATCATATTCTTACCGTCTGGTTTTAGGGAAAGAAGGGAGAGAAGACAAAACAACAAAGAAAAAAAAATAAAGAGAAAGCATTACCTATGCAATCTACAGAGAGAAGACAAGTCTATATACACAGCCAGGGAATTTCACATGGGAACAGGAAGCAATGCTGGGAGAGGGCAGGAGGCAGGCAGGGCCTGGGCAGGGCAGGTACAGGTCAGATGGAACAGGCTGTGCAGCCTCACAGCTTCTCTTCAATTAAAAGCACCACACACATACACACAGCATTTGTGTTATACCCATGGGCTCCAACACCAGCCAGAACTCTCGTCCCATACAACCTAAAAACCCCAAACCACACACCAAAACTCAACAGCAGGGTCTGTCTGGGACGTGGAGATAACAAAAAAGCAACACTGCAGCCCTGCTTCAGGTGAACCCCTCTTCCAGCCAGAAGAGGCCCTGCTCACCCCAAAAATCAGATCTTCAGGATTTGTTTTTGTTCTCAAACACATCCCAACTGCTTTTGGCCTCAGGGAGACTCCAGAGCAAGGCATCCACCTGCTGGCACCGAAGGAAGCTCCATATGCACAGGTGGTTGGGTGTGTTTCTTTTTTTTTTTCACAAAGTCCTTGCTTCTCCTCTCTGGTAACTGCCAGGATCAGCCCAGAATATGGAACAGCATCTACAGAACTTCCCAAAACTGCTCCCTTGGACGTGAAGCTTTTTCAAGTCTCCTCCAAAGTTTAGAGCCCCACAGTGTATTTGTTCAGAGGCAGCTCTCAAGCATGCCAAAAAAAATCAAGCTGTCTTATGGAATGACCACGTCAAGTACTACAGTACCTGTCTGGGGGGAAAAATAAAGAAAAAAATGGAAAATAGGCAGTTCTCCAGTTTCTTCCTGGAATGGGGATGCAAGGCAATGAACAAAGCCCTTAGATGCCCAGCCTGGAGCTGTGCCCCTCGCACCAGCTGTACCAGACCAGTCTGGCTGGCTCCTGCCTCCAGAGATGTCACTCTAGGACACAGAGCAGCACGTCAAACCCCTTCCCACAGCAGCAAGGAAATGCTCCTCTCTTGCAGGAGGCACACCATGGCAGTGGGGATGGCCTCAGTCCAGTCCCAATGGTCCATGTCACATGAGTGCTCCCCAGTACCATCCTGACAGCTGGAGGATGCTGGGTTAATATTCTCTTGTACCCATTTCCCTTTATGAAGGATGAATCCAATAACCTTTGGCAGTTCCCCCCCCACCCCATCCCAAATACTGCCCAACCCTGTGGGTCACAAGCACATATTTAATGAGCTGGATCCTCCTCCAGCCCCACAGCTCTCCCTCCCTTTGGCAGGGCTCCAGGGGTCCATGCACACCAAGGGAGTGGTCTGATCCTGGAATGTCAGGCTGTAGGTTCCCGGGGCACAGGGAGGGGGTTTATCGTATCCTGGTGAAGAGGTTGAGCACAGACACAGACTCCTGACAAGAGAAGACAAAGCAGGGGGTAAATAGCCATTACTCCATGTGTTTCTGGGTTGGTTTGTGTTTAATCTGGTACTTCTAGCTCAGGGCATGATCCCAGCTCACAAATCAAAGTCCAAGAGTGTAAATATTCCCATGGGTTTCTTCCAAATGGTAACAAGTGTACAGCTGGCCAGAGTGCCATTCCCAGAGCTTTGCAGGCAGCTGTACCCCAGAGACAGCAAGAACTGGGGAAGTCTCAGGAGCAATGCCAGCTCGCCCCAGTCCCCTCCTCCAAATCCCACTGCCAGGCATCCAAGAAAGCTCTCAGAACATCGGGCACAATCTGCTTTTGGTGATGCCGAGTTGTCACTGGCAGAATCCATGATCCCATTTTCATCCAAACCCGCATTTTAAGCAGTTTTGTAAAGAGGCAGGCGATAATCATGGAATCACAGAATGGTCTGGGCTTCAAGGGACCTTATTAATCTCCTTTTCACACCCTGCCATAGGTTCTCCAAGCCCCGTTCTCCAGCCTGGCCTTGGACACTTCCAGGGATCCAGGGACAGCAACAGCTGCTCTGGGCACCCTGTGCCAGGGCCTCCTCACCCTCACAGGGAAGAATCCCTTCCCAATATCCCATTAGCCCTATCCTCTGGCAGTAGGAAGCCATTTCCCCTTGTCCTGTCCCTCCAGGCCTTGGTCCAAAGTCCCTCTCCAGTTCTCTTGGAGCCCCTTTAGGCACTAGAAGTGGCTGTAAGGTCTCCCTGGAGCTTTCTCATCTCCAGCTGGACACCCTCAGCTCTCCCAGCCTGCTGCCACCTGAGGGCTCAGCTTGGCAAGGCCCCTGAAATGCTGCTCTGCTCAGCAGCCTTGGACCAGCCTGGAGATGGATGTTGTGTCACACCTGCCGTGGGCACACAGGGTGACCTTTTAATTAAATCTCAGCCAAGTTGAATCCTTCACTGCCCCAGCCCTTGATCTGCAGGAAGGGATCAGAGAGGAGGCAGCAGAGCAGAGCCAACATGGCCTGAGTTCCCCCAGGCAGCTGCCCCCATGCCTGGCATTACCTTTGTTGAGCGAGTTTTACTGAAGACGTTCCAGAAGCGCAAGGTTTCGTCTCCAGCTCCTGTGACAATGGCCTCCCCATCAGGGGACATTGCCTAAGGACAAGACAACAACATTTAGCACCTGTCACATTTCTGAGGCTGCAAACAAGTCTATGTTGGAATGCAGGAGAGATTTAACTCTCCTTCCTACTCAGTGGTAAGAAACCAGCTACCTCTGCTTCCAGGTGCCTCATGCAGCCTTGGGTGCAATTTAGGCACTTGTACCTTATGGTGCAGCTATTGGAACACATGGAGAGAGTGTTGCGGAAAGAATACTGGTGTAAAGAAATCCAAGCCATGTGAAACCGAGGCTGTTCCTCCTGAGATTATCAACATGCCTAAAGGCAGGAAGATGATATGACTGGATTTTCTGGCTGTACTGGTTGCTTACATTGCAGTCTACCTCCCAAAACATTATCAGCATTTGTCAGCTCTGTCGTGAACTGCTGACACCCCCATGTAACAGTAACAGCAGATATAAGATGGATGGGGATTACCCACAATAAATGTTTAATTTCCTGGGCAACAGTCATCAGTGAAGAGGTGTGAAAGTCTTCCAGGAGCAAGGGGAGAAGCTTGTGTTTCATAAAATCACAAAATTCCAGAATGTTTTCAGTTGGAAGGGACCTTAAAGTTCATCTCATTCCACTCCCTTCCATTATCCCAGGATGCTCCAAGGCCCAGCCAACCTGGCCTTGGACACTTCCAGGGAGCCAGGGGCAGCCACAACTGCTCTGGGCAACTTGTGCCAGGGCCTCCCCACCATCACAGGAAGAATTTCTTCCCAATTTCCTATCTATCTCTGCCCTGTGGGAGTCTGAAGCCATCCCCCCATGTCCTGTTATTCCAGATGCTTTTCTAAAGTCCCTCTCCAGCTCCTCTGGAGCCTCTTTAGGCACTGGAAGGTTTCTCTGGAGCCTTCTCTTCTCCAAGCTCAGAAGAGTTTTCTTAGAAGAAAACTCATATGTTTCCTCAGGAGAGTTTGGCAGGCATTGCTATCATTAACAAAGCCTCATATTTCCATAGCAGCAAATCAAAGTGTTCCTTGCAGGCACAAAACATGACAGTTTTCCACTGACAGTGTTCACACTCCCATCCAGGCAGTTTATGGTGCCACTGGCACTGCTGCTTTGGGCCCCCTCTGAGCACACCTATAGCGAGGTGAGCAGCTACAGAGCCATGGCCATCACTCACCAGATACAGGACTCGGTAAGAGTGCCCTGTGAGCTTTGCTACTTGAGTTAATGAGGGGTATTTCCAGACGAGGATCTGGTTCTGGGAGTATCCGTGGGTGCTCACCTGAAAGGGGAGATGGGAACATGCATCATAGAATCATGGAATTGTTAAGTCTGGAAAAGACCTCCAAGATCATCAAGTCTAACACTCTACAGACTATACCACTGCCCTGGACAGCCCATTCCAGTGGCTGACAACAATGAAGAAATTTTCCCAATATCCAATCTGAACCTCCCCTGGTGACTCTTGAGGCCATTTCTTCTTGTGCTGTCGCTTGTTACCTGGATGAAGAGCCTGAATTTCACCTGGCTCCACCTTCCTGTCAGAGAGAGAGAGAGGTCTCCCCTGAGCCTCCTTCTTTCCAGGTTGGAGCCCCTCTGCTCCTGAACAGACTTGTGCTCCAGCCCCTTCCCCAGCTGTGTTCCCTTCTCCAGACATGCTCCAGCCCTTCACTGTCTTTCTTGTTGTGAGAGGCCCAAAACTGACCCCAGCACTTGAGGTGCCTCATCAGTGCCCAGAACAGGGGGGCAGTCACACCCTTGCTGGTAAAAGCCAGGATGCTCTTGGCCTCCTTGCCCACGCGGACACAGATGGCTCATGCTCAGCCATGCTTCCCAACACAGCGCAGCTCGGCAGCAGCTGCCCAGGGAAGGACTCACCAGCTCGTTGGCGTGTTTGGACCAGGCCAGGTTGCACACCTGGGAGCCAGTGTCAATGCACTGCAGGGGCTGTCCCGTGAGGGTGTTCCAGAAGCGGATGCAGCGGTCGGCTGTGCCCCCACCCGAGGCCAGGAGCCCATGCTGGTGTGGGGACCAGGCGATGGCTTTGACTGCTGCCAGGTGCTCTGTGTATTGTTGGACGGGACTCAGGCTGGAGTGGTTCCAGACAAGGAGCTGGCAGAGAGAAGAGACATCATCAAAATTGCGCCTCAGTCATGTGTCCACTACACCTAAGAGCCACAATGGGATTGGTGAGGGCAGCTGGGCAACAAGCTGATTTCCCACAGCTCTGCTTAGACATGCATAGCTCCACTTTGCACTTCACAGAATCATGGAATGGTTTGGGTTGGTTAAAGCTCATTCAGTTCAAATCCTTGTCACGGGCAGGGACGCCTTTTACTAAACCATGTTGCTCTTAGCCCCATCCAACCTGGCCTTGAACACTTCCAGGGATGGGGCAGTCATAGCCACCCTGGCACTACACTCAGCTGAGGAGCTGTCCTACCCCCAGGCCACATGGCAGGAACAGGCCCTGCGGTAAGGGAATATATCTAAAGAAACAGCATCACTGAAGGGGGCCCCAGACCCTTCTGTTGCCTTTCTGGCTGTATAATTCCAAAACACATGTAGAAATCTGCTCAGTTCATTAGGAGTTATTCTCAGCAGGAGGAACTCGGTCCAACCATGCTGTCACACAGGCACTGGGCACATTCCCTGCCTAGCAACCCACTCCAAAGGGCTTGGAACACTGCTTTTTTGTGACAGATGCTTCTCCCATATGGTGCTCAGTGAGCTGCAAGCCTGCGTTACAGGTATGAGAACTCACAGAGCTCTACCTCAGGTTCCTGCTGCACACAAACATTACCGCAACAAACCTGACCATACACTACCCAAACAAAGCCAGGAAGGGCAGCTTAGCAGTGGCTTTGTTGAACTCAATCCCCTCAGCCAAGCTAGAGATTTAATTAGCCAAATACAGAAGCAAAATTAAATTTATCTTTTTCATTTTATTAGCAAGACTGAGTAGAAGCTTAGCATGATTTATGTTTGGTCATAGTCCAACAACCACAAAAACAGAAGTCCTTTTCAGAGAGGCCAAACACCCTTAAAGAATCACTGAATCATTAAGATTGTAGAAGACCTTTAAAATCAAGTCCAACCTTTGACCTAATCCCACTGTGCCCAGTAAACCATATCGCAAAGTGCCCTATCCACTTGTTTTTTGAACATTTCCAGGAATGGCAACTTCCACACTGCCCTGGGCAGCCTGTTCCAATGCCTAACCACTCTTTCAGCGAAGAAATTTTTCCTTAATCATAGAATCATACAATGGTTGGAGAGGACCTCAAAGCCTATTAGTTTCATCCTCTGCAATGGGCAGGGACACCTTCCACTAGACCAGGTTGCTGCAAATCCTGTCCCGCCTGGCCTTGAACATCTCTAGCGATATAGTTAACATTCAACCTGAACTGCCCCTGGTACAACTTGACAACATTGCCTCTTGCCCTATAAAGAAAGGGGGCCTGACAATTCCTGTGACCCCTTGGAAGGAATGTACCTTATTATCATTCCCTCCAGAGGCCAGGAGCTGGTGGTCTGTGGACCATTTGAGCCCACAGACCTCCTGCCTGTGTCCCTGGAGCCGCCGCTCAGACTGCAGGGGTGGGGTGCGGATGTCCCGCTGCAGGATCATCCTGTCCCGGCTCCCGGACGAGAGCTGGTCCGCATTCCACGCCAAGGCACCTGCAACAGGGGTAGAGCGGGTGCTGTAGGAGCCATGCAATTACAGAATCACTGAAGCTGCAAAAGACCTCTAAGGTCAACAAGTCCAAACGTCAACTCGGCACCACCACCACATTCACCACCACACCATGTCCTCAAGTGCCACATCCACACACTTTTTAAACACTTTTCAGGCATGGTGACTCCACCACTTCCCTAGGTAGCCTGTTCCAATGTTTTATAACCCTTTCTGTGAAGAAATTTTCCCAATATCCAATCTAAACCTCCTCTAGCACAGCTTGAGGGCATGCCCTCTCATCCTGTCCCTTGTTCCCTGGGAGAAGAGCCCAACCCCCACCTGGCTCTACCCTCCTGTCAGAGAGTTGTAGAGAGCCAGAAGGTCCTCCCTGAGGCTCCCTGTCTCCAGGCTGAGCCCCAGAAGCTCCCTCAGTTGTTTCTGGTGCTTCAGCCCCTTCCCCAGTTCTGTTCCCTTTTCTGGACACACCCCAGCCCCTCAATGCCTTTCTTGTTGTGAGAGATCTAAAACTGACTCCCGAATTTGAGATGGGACCTCAGCAGTGCTCAGCACAGAAGGATGGCCACTGCCATGGTCCTGCTGGCCACATTATCAAGCCCAACCCTTCCAGTCCTGCAGCAGCTGGTAAGCAAAATGCAGCCATCAAAGCTGCCAGGGTTAAAAAAAAACCAACAAAAAAACCAACCTAACAAACCACAAACCACTCCTTACAGACCTCCCTCACATCCACTCTCTGGAGTCTTAGATCAGGGCACAAATAGAAGTTCCCCTGAAGAGACTGACTGCAGGTATTACCAACCCCACTTCACAGCACAGTAAAGCACAGGAATGGATCTCAGAAGGTGCATGGATTTCCCAAATCTCACCCCAGAATTTAGATTCACATCATCTCTGAGAAAAAAACAGCCCCTCAAAAAAGGGAACTGGAAATCTCAGTGTGAAGCTGCCAGCACGGCTGAAATCGGAAGCCAGAGGCAGTGAAGAGATGTCGTAACCAAAACCAAAAAGCCTCAAGCAAGGAGGAAACACCTGCTGTGACACCCAACCACCATCATACACAGATCAGAACACCAGAGTTATGAGATGATGATATTTCGAACCTGCTCAAGACATGGCAGGGGATAAATATCAATCCTCGTACTCCTGAGTTCTCTATTTCCAGCAGATCCATGGCTAACGAAGTTCAATCGGGAAGGAGAGACCCCTGAGAACCCTCTGCTTCCCCACTCCTTACCAACTCTGGCTGTGTGTCCCTCCAGCATGGAGAGCTTCTTTCCTGCAGCTGCATCCCAGATCTGTACAAAGCCCTTGTGAGTACCAACAGCCACCAGGTTTCCCTGGACAAACAGAGAGCCAGGATCAGTACAGCAAGGAAGTACAGTCAGAAAACTGAAAGTTGAGGAAAAGACTTAACATAAATCCCACGAGATGGAAAGCATCCAGAGTTCTTCCATCTTACATGTTTTCCCCTACTGAGAGGTCCAAGCAGCCTGCCTGGATTATACTTATTGTGACATTTTATTGTCAAGAGCTGAAGAAGCAAACTGGCTCCTTCTCCCTCCCACTCTTCTTAGCAACGCCTCGAGAAACTCAGGATACAAGAGGCTGCTCTCTTTCCCCTCTATTTTAGCAGAGAAAAACCAGCTCAGGAAGTTAACTACAGCTCTGATGACAGTGCCTAAGTGACCCATGTCTCAGCTGTCCTTGCTGACAGCGTCATACTGACCCGCTCTGACCAGCCCACGGATGTCACGGAATCGCCTTCCACAGAGAGGTCACACAGCCGGGTCACCTTCAGAGAGAGGAACGGGGTAAGAAACGTGGTTTTGTCACACAGAACCACTGGCTGCCCCCCAAGCCAGTGCTGTGTTTGGGATAGAGCGTGACAAGTGCTGAAGCCCTCACACAGCATATTCCATAGCTCTGGAAGGCTGGAAAAACCCTACATCAATGGGCAATTCAATCTTCAGACACTTAGGACCATTTACCTGACTTGTACAAGCACTCCACAGGTAAACACAAGTTCCAAGGCCAACACTGAGGACATTAAGAGAGGACCAGTCCACCAGGTTCAGGTAGAAGTCGTCCTGCAGCTCTGGGGCATCCAGCACTTTGAAAGGAATTTTGGAGATTTTCCGAGTTGGTTTTCGAGGTGATCTTAGCAGCTTCTGACTGTTTACAAAAACAGATAAAAAATCAACTACAGGAATCTGCACATTACAGCAGATGGGAGGCACAGGTGTAGCCACTCCTTACAGACTCTTTCCAGAGCACTCTGAAGTTTCTGTAGAAATGCAGAGACAAAAAGGCTACACAACCCTCTTCCAGCAGCGAGAGTGGAAGGAATTAGGTTCTGCTTCTACAAAGGAGCTATGGAGCAGCAAGGTAAATTCATTATTACTGAGAGCTGACCAAGGCATTACAAGCACATTGACAAGTTGGGCCTGAAGAAATTCTTAGAACTTGACTGTTCTATTTATTATCTCTCCAGATTTCCAAACCCCATTCAAATTGCAGTTTCAGAGCTTTAGACAGAAGTCCTAGAGAACCTCACCGAACCCTCTGTCCCAGCCCAACCCTTCTTTTAGTTTGCTGAGGACCAGTGTTACCTTTTGTTGCTGACAGGAGACAGGGAATAGGGTGAGACCTCATTGCCATCATCTGGGCTGGAGCGTTTTGTGCTGAGTGAGTACTGCAGAAAGAAACACACCTTGTGAGGACTCCGGTGTGCCCAAGGCCTGGGGCATCACTCCCAACGTGCACTGGTGCCAAGCTAATTCCAACAACCAGTTTCTCCTTTCTCAGGCGCTCCAAAACCATACAAAACCCCTCAGCAACACCCAAGTCCAAAAGCCTGGCTTGGCCACTCACCACATGTCCAAAAAGCCTGGCTCCACACAGCTTTCCTGCCAGTACAAACACAGGAAGCACATTGCTTGCTGCACACTCATGTTCCCTTTGCAGGCCACCACGTTTGTTATCAACAGCTTATCTCAGCCAAGCCCCAACACCAACTCACTGCACACGCAGCCTTGGCAGAGCCCTGTGCTCTGCTCCTGTGACACACACACAACCTCCACTGGTGTTAATGCAAGTAACCAACTTACAGTGAAGAGAGATTTCTTCTCTGGGGTGGATGGCTGCAGCCTCCTGTCCTCTGTCTGGGGGTCCTGCACCTTCTCAATCCCTGCTCCCAGGAGTTCATTCTTCAGCAAGGCAGAGTAGGCAAGGCCATCTGTAAACCCAAACAGGCATGGAGCAGAGAGCTCAGAGCAGCAACAGCAGGGAGTGTCAGGGTCATGTGTGCCTGACCTGGAAAAGGGAAGGCTCCAGGGAGACCTCAGAACCCTGAAGGGGCTCCAGAAGAGCTGGAGAGGGACTTCGGACAAGGGAATGGAGGGACAAGACAAAGGGGAATGGTTTCCCACTGCCAGAGGGCAGGTTAGATGGGATAATGGGAATGAATTGTTCTCTGTGAGGGTGGGCAGGCCCTGGCACAGGGTGCCCAGAGCAGCTGTGGCTGCCCCTGGATCCCTGGCAGTGCCCAAGGCCAGGCTGGAGAGGGCTTGGAGCACTCTGGGATAGTGGAAAGTACCCCTGCACATGGCAGGGCGTGGAAGGAGATGGGCTTTAAGGTCCCTTCCAACCCAAACCAGTCTGGGCTTCTGTAATTTGTAATCTCACAGAGTCTCTTAATGAGCCTGGGGCCTCCATTTAGAATCAAGATTAGTAGCAAGTTTTCCCTCCTTCCACTCCATCAGCAAAGTGTTTCCATGATGCAATAAATCAAGGGATAGAGACAGCCTCTTGCGTCCAGACACTCATCAAAAGCAGTGCCCTGGTAGTCACTCATGATGTGGGCATTTCCCAAAACACCAGCATGAGTTTTGGCATAAACATGCAAGTCCCAGCGTGGCCTTAACTTTCCCAGCAATTTGCAAGAAGAGCTCTGAACATTGCCAGGCAGTAGAAGGGTGGTCTCACCTTTGCCAGTGTCTGATGTAGCATCCTTTGCTTTTCTGTTTTGGCTAGGTGATTTTTCATTTTCCTGAAATGGAGAAACATGCCATCACCATATAGAAATCTCAGGGTATATGGTGAAATAGCAAATGCAGGGAGCATAGGGTTTGAGGACACACACTCAAAAGAACTCTTCTGGGGCAGTAGAAGTGCATGGTGCAGAAGATAAGCACAGAAATCATGCCAGCCAAAACAAAAGGGATCATTTCCTCAGTTCCAAAGCTGAGCTGCAGGAGAAGGGCACAAAACCTACATTTATTCTGTGGAAGTTGATGCTCCAGTTGGCCCCAGCTCTTGAGGGAATGAATCTGTCACCATGCTTACTGGGAGAAGACATTGGAGAATTGGAAGGTGTCAAGGTTCTTCTCATCTCTGCTACCTGAATTAAAAGAATAAAAGACACTGAACTTACTCTTTTGGTTGGTTTGTTAGCCCTTGATTTTTTATGTTAATGTGTACTTGCTGAGATTATGTATTAAAAAGTATTACTGAACTCCACAAAAATATCTTCACCCCTTTTTGAACTGAGGTTATATATTCAAAAGCTCTCTTAAAGTCAAGCTATTTAGGTATTCACAGAACAGCTGAGGAGCTCACACCTGCTCACAACCCAACAAAAGACTGTGGTTGGCTTTGAGGAGGTCCCAAGTCTTCCAAAAGCTCAAGGAAAACAGTCACAACTAGGACAGACAACAACAGAGCAGTGAGCCTGAGCCCATCTGTACTCACACAAGGCATTGTGTTCTCATTCTGTATGTTGATTTGCCGTAGGAGACGTCTCTCGTAGTCCTGATCCATGGTGCGAAGCTGGCTGGAGAGATCAGCAGGCTCAGGAATTTATGTTTGCGAAGTCCAAGCAGTAACTAATGTGCTGCAACAGACAGGAGAAGAACAACAAAATGTTGGACTCATCCATGCTGAAACAGCCTCCTCAAAGTCTCCTAAGCCTGTTCTTTGAACTTGAGGCCACTTTTCCTATCCAGAGCATTAGTATCGAACTTATGTGACACTGAAGAAGGCAGACAGCTGGTATTTTGTGTCTGACAAAACCACACCTGGAGCAGGGACTGCCCCTGGGCCCTGCAGCAGCAGTGTTTGACAATCCTTCAGGACATGGGCATGAAAAATCCAGGCATCTGCAGCCTGTCCTGTCCAGGCACTGGCACCAGTTGTACAGAGAGGTGTGGTGCCCCATTCATGGAAGTGTTCAAGGCCAGGTTGGTCTGGGCTTGGAACAACCTGGTGGACTGAAAGTGTCCTTGCCCATGGCAAAGGGTGGAATCAGATGGGCTTTAAGGTCATTTCCAACCCAAACCATTGTGGGATTCTGTAATCCCACTACAGCCTGTCCCACTGCTCAGGTGAGGGGCACAGAAGCAGTGCTGATGGTGGGATGCTTATAGCCATGTCAGAAATACTGAAGACTTTTAACACCACCCACTGGAGAAACATAACAGGGATCTAGTAGTCCCACTGAACATTGTATGTCTGATGCCTGCACTATCCCAAATACTCCTCCTGGCTGGCACAAAGCTTGCTCACTCATATAGCTATGGAGTGTATAAGCAATGTTAACATCATTTAAGCACATATTTTAAGCATGTATTTTAGGACAGGGCTGCTTCATAGCTGCCTGGTAAATTAAAATGTGCATCAATAAAAAATAAACAAGCTGACACTTGTGTGAGAATACACAGTCACAAGCCCTTGCCAGGCCCCAAGGGCAGAGAGCAGCACCCCCAGGGTCCAACCTTCCCCAGCACACACCTTGTGCACCTTGTCCACAGCTGACGTGGGCACAAAAACACCAGCGCCAGAGGAGACATCAAGTTGGCCCTTCAACCCAAGATAAACATGTCCAAAGGCAAAGGCGAAATTATCACATAAGCAAATCCCCACAACACACAGGCATCTGGAGGCTGTGCAGAACAGAAAAGGATCTTCATTCCTGTTATTGCATAAACATTTATGGCACCTGGCCAGAGTCCCAGCTGCACAAATGGAGTTGCCTCGAGATACAAACCTGTGGTAAAATCCAGGAGGCAACTGCACATAAAGGCTGTGCCGGAGGAGGCTGCCCAGCAAGCAGCTGCACAGCGCCACACTCAGGGACAGCCCTGCACCGCCTCCTGCTTCTTCCTGAAGAGGCTGCCTCCCGGAACCAGGCCTGCCCAGGCTTTTACGGTTAGAAACTCGGGCCAAGCTACCAAGCTACAAGGGGGGCCAGGAGCATACGCTGCAATTCAGTAAAATGTGAAGAAGTTTTACAATATTCTGCGAAATAAGCTTGCAATCAAGTCAAAGCACACAGACTCCACACTGCAGAGCTGATGGCCTTGCAACTCAGAAAGTTACAGGAAATGGGGTGACATCAAGGTGGTGACCACTGGGGTTCCACAGGGAACCTCATCTGGCCCTCCATCTTAGGGCCAGTTCTCTCAGATGTCTTTGTAAGCGACCTGGGGGCAGGACTGGAAGGTCCTGAGTGGGTTTACTGAGGCCACTCCCTTGGGAGGAACTGCTGACATTCTCAAGGACAGAGAGGCCCCTCAGAGAGACCTTGACAAATGTGAGGATTGGGAAATCCCCAACCATGTGAGAAGTGACAAGGGCAGGTGTCAGATCCTGCCCTGGGATGGGGCAGCCCTGGATGCAGGGACAGACTGGGAATGAGAGGCTGGAGAGCAGCGCCGGGGGAAGGGACCTGGGGGTCCTGGTCAGTGACAAGTTGGATCCGAGTCACTGCTGAGTCCTGGCAGCCCAAAGGGCCACCGTGTCCTGGGGGGCAGCAGGCCCAGGGAGGGATTGTCCCGCTCTGCTCTGCACTGGGGCAGCCTCACCTCCAGTGCTGGGGCACTTTGGGCACCACAAGATCAGAAGGATCCAAAGCTCTTGCAGAGTGTCCAAATGAGGGACATGGAGCTGGGGAAGGGTCTGAGGAGAGGCTGAGGGCACTTGGCTCCTTCAGCTGGAGCAGAGGAGGCTGAGGGGAGGCTCCTCGGGGGCTGCAGCTCCTCCCCAGGGGAGGCAGAGGGGCAGGGGCTGAGCTCTGCTCTGGGACAGGGACAGGAGCCCAGGAAGGGCTGGAGCTGTGTCAGGGCTTGGGCTGGAGCTCAGGGAAAGGTTCTTCCCCCCGAGGCTGCTGGGGCACTGCCCAGGCTCCCCAGGGAATGGTCCCAGCCCCGAGGCTGCCAGAGCTCCAGGAGCCTTTGGCCACCGCTCTCAGGGATGCTCAGGGTGGGATTGTTGGGGTGTCTGTGCAGGGACAGAGGCTGGACTGATGGTCCCTGTGGATCCCCTCCAGCTCAGGAGATTCTGTGGCTCTTTGAGCTATGCCATTTTTCAGTACAAAAACTTGGACTTCTTACAAATACTGAAATGCTTTTCTGCCTTAACATTAGGCATGCCAACACTTTTACAGCAGCATCCCTGAAATAGACAGTGCCAAGTTAGTTCTGATCACACCTGCTTACCTCTACCACCTCCTCCCCCAAGCTTTTCTCTTTTTTAATTTAACACATTACTCCCATATGTTCTTTCAGCAGCAAAACTGGAGAAAGCTCCCAAATTTAACAGACATCAGCTTCCACCAAATGAAGCAAAGAGTCTGAGACTACATAATTGCAGTGAAAAGTTAGAAAAGTCTGCGATGCTATTAATAAAGGAGGTTTTAAAAAATAAAAATCAGTGCATGCCATATCAAACACACTCCCTCGTTTTGAAGTTTACTTACCACCGCCCTTACCGACCCACAAGCTACCAAATGTATATCTCAAACTAAACAGTTCAACAAAATGTCCCCTCTCCCCTTTTCTTTTTTTGGGTTGTTGTTGTTTTAACACCATGAGTAAGAGAACTCAGCCTGCAGAACCCACACGAGGAGCGTGATCAGTCAGGGAACACCACATCTTTCAAATGCCCTCCCAAAATGGCTCAGCACAATATTCGTGAAAGATCCAGATCCAGTTACACAGCAAAGGGACATTTTAAATTCTGCATCTGAAACACATTTGACTATCGAGCTTTTCATTTCCCATCTGCCCAAATTTCACCAACAACTTTCACTCAGAAACAGCACAGACTGTTCAACAGAGAAACTGCAGAGGCAGAACACAGCAGTGAATGTTCAGCACCTGAATAGTGACAAGTTTTCACCCAAAAACCTGTGCCACTAACACAGGTCCAGGGAGCAAGCAGCAACTCTGTTTTGTGGTATGCTCTTGCTGCCTCTAAATTTGTCTGTGGGAAGTGAGTGGAAGTGAGTCCATTTCCGCAAAGCAAGTGAAAAAGGCTGTGCCAGAAGGACTTGGGGGTGCTGGTGACAGCAGCTGAACATGAACTGGTGTGTGCCCAGGTGGTCAAGAAGGCCAATGGTACATGGCTTGTATCAGCCACAGTGTGGCCAGCAGGACCAGGGCAGTGACCGTTCCCATGTGTTGAGCACTGCTAAGGCCCCACCTCAAATCCTGGTGGTAGTTCTGAGCCTCCCACAAGAGGGCTAGAGCATGTCTGGAGAAGAGAATGGAGCTGGGGAAGGGGCTGGAACACCAGGAACAGCTCAGGGGAAGCTCAGCCTGGAGAAAAAAAGAGGTTCAGGGGAGACATTCTTGCTCTCCATGACAGGAGAGTGCAGCCAGGTGGGGGTAGGGCTTTGCTCACAGGGAACGAGGGACAGGACAAGAGGAAACAGCCTCAAGCTGTGCTAGGGGAGGTTTAAATGGGACATCAGGAGGAATTTCTTCATGAAAAGTATGATCCAACACTGACACAGGCTGCCTAGGGCAGTGGTGGAATCCCCATCCCTGCAGGGATTTAACAGCTGTGTCAGTGTGGCACTTGGGGACATAGCTTAGTGGCGGCCTTGGGCAGTGCTGGGGGAATGGTTTGACTTGATGTAGAGGGCTTTTCCAGACTGAATGATTCCATGATTCTATGATATGGAGGATTCAAGTTCCCTTTAAGTTAAAGAAATAAAAATCTTGAGGAGCTACATGTCTTACATATTCTTCAGACACTATTTTGTCACTAATTATGCAGCTTATGTTTGAAGAAGAAAGGTGGGATTTCGCAGAAGGGGTTGGATTCCTCGAGAAGAATTTGTATTCTGAGTTTATGTTCTTCATGCACCCCTATCTCTGAATTAGCTGGATTCTCTCACAGCTCATAACCTTCAGAACAATACTTACAGGCAGAGTTCCGGTGCTGAACAAGTGCCTTTTGTTCTTTTTATTGACCCAACCTTCATGTATTCAAACACAAAAGTGTTTTTTCTTGGTATGGATGTGTTTTTAATAAGCCACTAAGCAGAATGCCAAGCCTGGCAGGGAAACAAGGGCAGTAATTTCGCAAAATTATTTCTGTGGTTTGAGGCAGGCTGTACCTGTTTAGATTCCCCAGCACACACTGAAGGAGGGTAAGAGATGCAGGCCGGTTCCATCAATTCAGACATGCTCTGCTTAAGCAGTTCAAGAACTGGATGGTTCCTGACTCTTTTTTATTCCAGAAATTATTCATGTACCTTCCCTTCTGGAAGGTATTTGGGTGGGTAAGTGTTTAACACGAGAGGTGTTGACGAAAGTGAGTGACTTGGAACATCAAAGATAGGATGTAAATGTAAAGCGGAATATATTTCCTAATTTACACAGGGGCAAAGGGGAGTAAAGGATGCCCTGGTAACTTAAATACCTTTCGTGTTATGTTGATGCTTTATTTTGAAGAATCTAAAGTCTGAAAAACATTGCCAGGAGCTTTTCTTACTAGTAAATCCTCCAAATTTGTAGTCAGCAAGAACCTACCCACACCCAGAGATGCTGCCTGCTCTTTGGGCCTGTATTAAATGGCACTGGCTTTAAGGTAAATATATGTCACTATTCAGGTGTTGAATACTTCCAAGCTCTTTGGAATAGCCCCATCATTTGCTAAGGGGCAAAGTACACAAGTACTTAGTCCTCCAAGTCATAACCAGCAGGGTTTGAAGTCAAACCTTGATCTCCCGCTCCCCCAAATCCAAAGTCTTCATCTTCTTTTGATTTGACTAAACCCAATCACAACGCTTGTAAACCAAGGCAAAGCCCTCAGCTGGCAGAAGTTCCTCTATCTGTTGCAGCTGCAGTGTCCTGCCCCTCTTCACGCCAGCTCCAGGTACTGACCACGTCACACAAAAACCAAAGGGCTGACTGATGCATTTGTCTGGTTTAGTAATCATCACCTCCTCCTCAGCCTGCATGGATTACTGCATGAGTTTTACCAGTTATAGATTCTTTTACAGGCTCTTGAACAAGCTGTGAGGGAAAAGAGGAAAAAAAAACACACCAACAAAAAAAGCTAACCCATAGCTTTTAGCTGTGTAATAGCCAAGACTATTAGGAATGCATTCAGAATGCCAAGGCTTCGCAGGGCAGCCACTGTGAATGAGCAAAATACTCTGAGCTTGGCCAAGCTCAAGCAGAACTTGCCCACATTTAACCAAACAAGGAACATTACACCAACCAAGGAAACCTTTTCAGGAACTGGCCTCCTTTCAAACCAGCAATAGCACAAAAAGTTAGAGCTGTGTGTTTTACCAGTATTTACTTTTTTAAAGCTACAAGGATATAATTTGTTACCCACCAATTTACTAGGGTATAGCATGAGAAACATAAAATCAGCCATTTACCGCTATGCAATGGGAGCAGTTAAAGCTTTATTTAAAAACAAACTACAACCTTTGCTGCCTTGCCCTCATCAGAGACACATGTTCACAGCTTTGTACGACAGAGATCACACTAATGACAACAAAAAAATTAGTGTTATGGTGTCAGATGGGATCTTCACTATTAGTACTAACACTCCTGAAGATTACTCCACCAAAATCCAAGATACTGGACCATTGTAAGAGCTATCACACCACAGCAGTGTACTTCAGAGCTTAAGATGTAGGCGACTGCTCTTCACTGAAGGTCCTGCAAAATTCCATGATTTTCTGCCTTTCCAAAGCAGCTTGCCAAGCACTTCCTGCCTTGGACACTCAGAAATACCTTTATGCACTCACTGCCATCAGCCTTACAATGCCCCCGTTCCAAAAGTGCCAACTTTTAGTGGCCAGCAATACACACAAACTGAACTCCAGTTTCATTTGAAGACAGAGTGGTTCAAGGGCAGAGCCAAAACACTGATTGCCTCTCCTGCGTGCACTCGGCCGCCCAGTCTGGAACAGGAGTACAGAAGCTGGCGATGTAAATGGAACGCAGAGTGATCCGTGCCTCCCCTCACTTCCCAGGGTAGAAAACATCTCTCTGTCCTCACAAGCAGAAAGTATCCCCCCTTCCTCACAGGCACAGGCCTAACCTGCAATCCAGATTAGAGGTGACAAACATTTGACCTGTACTTCCACCTGCACTCACAGACAAGCTTCAGGACTTCTCGCAGCTCTCCATGACAGCTTCAGAAGCTCAGGTAAAGCTTCCCATCCACCATCCCAAAGTGATGCACAATCCTACCACGATGACAGAGAAACTCTGACCAGCAAACCACAAAAATTTAGGGCACTCTGATGACCAAGGCTGCAGGAAGCCTGCAGGAGCCAAGGACATAATGCTCGTGACGCAGAGCTCTGTTCGTGGCCTGGACTATCACGAGCCAGAAGAAACTCAGGGTTGTAAGACTTTCAGGAAACAGCAAAATCTCTATCTTCAGAAGGGCCTTTACCAAAGATAAACACTGCCACCACTAATCACAGAATCACAGAATGGTTTGGGCTTGGAGGCACCTTAAAGCCCATCTTGTTTCACCCCCTGCCATGTGCAGGGACACCTTCCACTATCCCAGGGTGCTCCAAGCCCGGGTCAACCTGACCTTGGACACTTCCAGGGATCCAGGGGCAGCTACAGCTGCTCTGGGCACCCTGTGCCAGGGCCTGCCCACCCTCACAGCGAAGAATTTCTTCCTAATGTCTAATGTATCTTCTCAGTACACCATTACAAGCCCAAAAGGTTTTCACCAGGACTTCTGTATACTCAACAGTTGCTCTTAAATGCAAGTGCTCCTCGAAGAGGACACTCCAGAAAGCCCACATCTCTCTTGCTGCCTCTCACACAGATGATGCTCAGGTATCATCATTGCTTTCAGCATAGACAGTTTTTGTAAATCCCTTTTTGCTCCACAACTAAATGAAAAAAAGGAAAGAAGACAGTCAAACCTGTATTCCAAAGACCAGGCTATTTTCAACCATTAACTGAAACTCAAATACAAGTGATGGGCAACTACAGAGATCAGAACCAGCAGCCACCCCACTGATGCAGCCACACACCAGCCAGGCCCCTAACTGAGGGGTTCCAAATTTGCCTCAGCTGGTTTTTAATAAGTCAGGAGAATTGTACGGTTGTTGTTTTACCTTCATAGATGACGTTTTAATTCAATTCACATCCCACTGCAGCACACCATTGTCTCTCGGCAGTGCAGAGCTTATCCAAGCAGACATGACCACCATGCACTCAGCAGGGGATTTCTTAGAAAATCACCACTATTAAACCCCTTTTTTATTGCTTGCAGGTGGTGATTATTTTCACCATGATGCCATAAATAAGAGGGACACACCTGTTCCCAGGGAATACAAAATTCAGCATAAAGTCCTGAGCAGTGCAGGAAGCCTTGCACTGGGAATCAAAGCAGAACACATGGGGTCACTTTGATGGTACCTCCTGCCCATGGGCCAAGAGGCCCCTAATCAACAGGAGGTCTCCTTGAAGAGGTTTACTTGTTACAAAAGCTAAACAAACAAGAGGCAGCAGCAGGAATACTCCAGTTTCAGAGATGCAGTAACTGGCCAACGCACCTGGTGAAGCAGCACCTGCACCCCTGGGCTGTGCTGGCTGTCACCTGGCTCAGGGACACTCCAAGGGCTGGGGTGAAGAGCAGGTTCAGCTGCAGCAGGTCTTGCCTGAGAAACGCCAAGTGCTGAGCAAGTTCTGTTGCTCCCATTTGCCAATGGAAGAGGTTCCCATTGGTCCCCCGTGCTCAGACAGAACAGCACAGAACCCCATCCCTTCTGCAGCTGCTGGAGGCTAATTCCTGCATTGGGGAAGGGGCAGAGTATGATTTCCCCAAGGTACTTCTTGGCAAGGAGGGGACATGCACTAACCTTACAATGTTCTGCTTTGAGATTTCATCTCAGTCCAGGACATAACCAGTGCCAAACACACATGCCTCTCACAAGGCAGGGTCCAGTCAAACCCTACAGCTCTCTCCACACTGCCTGACCCCCAGAACTCCCCTTGGAGGTCCCTCAGCTGAGCTCTGGGTAGTCACTGGCCTCCACAAAGGGCCAGTTACAGCCACAGCACCTCTGTTTCCACCGTCACCTGGTAGTAGTTCTCCCTACACAAACACGTTTCGTACAAGTCACTGGACAGACAGGAGAAACAAAGGTTCTACTTTCAACCAGCATATGATGGCACCTATTTTGGTAATCACCTAGAAGATATCTACTTGTTAAATTATTCTGTCTAGAATCAAAGAACCATTTAGGTTGGAAAAGCCCTCTAAGATCAAAGTGCAACTGTTACTCCAGCACTGTCAAGGCTGCCACTAACCATGCCCCAGGTGCCAGATCCACATCTGTTAAATCCTTGAAGGGACGGGGACTCCACCACCGCCCTGCATATCCCAGTGTTACACGAAATCACAGGGTGGGTCAGGTTGGAAGGACCACAGTGGTCATCTGGTCCCACCTCCCTGCTGAAGCAGGGTCATCCCAGAACACATGGCACAGGATTGTGTCTAAGTGCTTCTGGAATATCTCCAGTGAGGGCGACTGCACAACTTCCCTGGGCAGCCTGTACCAATGCTCAGTCATTGCACAGGGAATTTCTTCCTCATGTTCAGGTGGAACTTCCTGGGTGTCAGTTCCTGCCCCTTCCTCTTGTCCCATTGCTGGGCCCCATGGAGCAGAGCCTGGTCTCTGCTCTGATCCCTCCCTACAGACACTGAGAGAAGGTGAGGGCTGAGGGCCCCTCCCAGTCGTGTCTCCTCTCAAGGCTGAACAGACACAGCTCGCTGAGCCTTTCCTGAAGAGGGAGATGCTCCAGCCCCTTCAGCATCTCCGCAGCATCCACTGGGCCCACCCCAGGAGCTCCATGTCCCTCCTGTCCAGAACTGGACACAGCACACCAGATTTGCCTCACCAGGGCCAAGCACAGGAGCAGGATCACCTCCCTCAACCTGCTGGCAACGCTCTTCCTAATGCACACCAGGATCTCCCAGGCCCCTTGGCCCCCGGGACACATGGCTGGTCAGGAACAGTCTGCTGCTCACCAGGACACGCAGGGCCCTCTGCAGCCACACTCCAGCCGCCCCCAGCCTGGACCAGGGTTATCCCTCCCCAGGTGGAGGATCCTACACTTGCCCTTGTTGAAGTTCTGACAGTTCTTTCCTGCCCACCTCTCCAGCCTGTTGGGGCCCTCCTGCAGGGCTGCACAGCCCTGGCGGGATCGGCCACTGCTCCTGCTCTGTGTCAGCAGCTGCGGAGGCACCAACCCCTTCATCCAACCACCAACGGATGAGTTAAACAACACTGGGCACAGGATTGAACTTGAGGGGCTAATAAAAAGGAAGTGGGGATGGACAGCGATGTACTTGGATCTTAGGGACACGGGGTCCTTTGAAGGTTTTTTTTAAGTTTTTACATGTTGGTCACTCTAAACTGAAAGAGGACTGACTTAGGAGCAGAAAAAAAGGACAAGAAAAGGCTACAGTCTGCATTTTTTAACAACTTACAGAACCTTCAGGGCTTTTTGTTTGTTTCTGTTTAGTAGTTTCTAATCTCTGAGCAGATTTTGCATACAGATACTGACTTTAATAATATTCAGTTTCCCTTCAAAAAATCCACAGAAGACAGCCGTCCAATTATCTTGTACATCCAAGTGTGTAAAGACAGCTAAAAGCACCAGATTTGTAGATATACTGGTAAGGCTTCCAGTAAAGGAGAAGTCAGTGCACTGCAAGCAATGATTAAAAATTCACCAGCAGCCCTGTCCTCAGTGCTTTACTGAAAGGTCAGGCATCCAAAACTCTGCTTCATCATTACACTTAAGGTACTGAAGCTGCAGTGGTGCCCCTGGACAAGCTACAAAAGTAAACCATAGGATTTATAAAACATGACAGCCTCAGTCAACATCCCCAGAGAACTCTGCTTCTGTATTGATTATAATAATCAAAAAAACCCAAAATAAGACTAATACAAGACCATAGACTCCCAAAACGGTTTGGGCTTGAAGGCACTCTAAATCCCATCTTATCCCACCCCCCACCATGGGCAGGGACACCTTCCACTATCCCAGGGTGCTCCAAGCCCCGTCCAGCCTGGCCTTGGGCACTTCCAGGGATCCAGGGGCAGCCACAGCTGCTCTGGGCACCCTGTGCCAGGGCCTGCCCACCCTCCCAGGGAGGAATTCCTTCCCAATATCCCATCTAGCCCTGCCCCCTGGCAGTGGGAAGCCATTCTCTCTTCTCCTATCCCTCCAGGCTCTTGTACATAGTCTCTCCATCTTTTTTGTTGGCTCCTTCAGGCCTCTAGAAGGCTTCAACGAGGTTTTGTTGCTCACAGCAGAACTGCTCTTTGAAGAACCTTCAGCACAAAATACTGGGGTGTTATTATTAAATACATGCAGAAAGAATCAGCATTTCACAAGAAAATCGACACAAAGCCTTCAAGAGAGCTACAAATAAAGAGAAAACAATGCCCTATACCACAAATCCAACATCTTCCCGAGGTGACTCCAATGTGACCTGACAAGCCTCCCTGCCCCAGCAGAGCCTTCTCACCACCTGGAGGACCTTCAGCTCAGGCTGATCCTGTGTACAAATCCCACGTGCAAAATGTCAACAGGTTAAAAACACCCTGATGAAACACAAAGCGATAACGAACTCCCTCAGACCCCAGAGCCATCGGGCGGGCAGGGGCACATCCAACAGTGCTGTATGTAAACAACGGACTGCTGGCCGAAGTTTCTGCTGCTGCTTGGCAGATCCCTTTAGGAATAAGATCCACACCACTAAAATCTGTTACCGTTTGTGTTATCAACTTGATCAAGAACCAAGAGCTGATCAAGGGCGTGCTCTTTGCGTCTTTCCCCAGCGCGCCAGGGCATACGGATCGAGCGAAGGGGCTACACCGCGAGCTTCCAGCTGCTTTGCACAGCCCGAGGTGCAGGTGCGGGATGCCCGTTACTAAACACACCGGAGCGTTGGGGCTCACCGGCCGCGCCGTGACGGGGCACAGCCTGCCTGGGCCCGCAGGAACCGGCACAGCCTGGGCCCATGCTGCCAGGCCTGACAAGGCATCGCAACGGGCGGGGAGGGAGACGCGGGGCTGCTCGGTGACCGGCCGCCGAGGGAGAAAGGGAGGGAGAAAGGAACTAAACGAGGCAAGGCACCCCCAGCCCCGCCCGGCCCGGNTGGCGGGGGGTCCGGTGTCTGTGTGTCCCTCCCGGGAGGCCACCAGGCCGAGGACTGTTGGGTATCTGAGAAGCCCCTTGGGTCCTGAAGGAGGTCATTGGGTCCTCAAGAGGGTTCTTTTGGTCGGGGGTGGGGGGGGGGGGGTGGTGTTCCTGG
>WBMY01004156.1:43847-54829 GCA_013397315.1 Donacobius atricapilla | reverse complement strand
GGGGGGGGGGACATGAGGAATCTGCTGGCCTGGGCAGCGGCTGAAGAAGGTGACTAAAGCCTCTTTTTAGTTTAAAGTCATATTGTAGAATTTAATAACAGAAAAACAATTCTTGTGGAGAGGCCTTCCCCTTCCTAACCGTGATTCCCACCTTTGAGGCATGCTCTCTCCCCCTTCCAAATCAGGACTTAGCCCACAGTTCCCTTGGCGGCTGGATATCCAGTAATGCTCATTAAAATACAAACCCCCAGAGCAAGTGGCCACCCCAAAAAGGGGCTTTTCCAGAAAACTCTGTCTGTAACACCTGGGCATCTTGTCTGAAGTCACACCTACTGCGTAGTGGGTTTGCAGTGAGCTTTCCCAGGAACAGGAAGATTTGACCACTGTTAGACCAGTTGGAACCACTGGCCACCTGGCATTGGCCATCGTCCTGCCTTGAGCAAGTCTCTTGGGCTGGGTGGTCTTCAGAAGAGGGTGCCAGTGAAGTGCACGGAAGCCCTGTCTCACACTACTGCTCTCTCCCCCTGCCCTGCAGCTCCTCATCGCTCACCGGAGGAGAACCAGCTGCTGCTTCTACCCCCGTGCCTGGCCCAGCTTCAGGAGCACAGACTGGTGGGAGCGGGTGGTCCTGAAGGAGTTTGGGCCCCAGGACTGGTTGGAGAAGTTTCGGATGTCCAAGGAGACTTTCTTCTACATCTGCAACCAGCTGCGGCCTGGGTTGGCTCCGCACAGTGCCCACTTCCACCCCAGCCTGCCCCTGGAGAAGAGGGTGGCTGTGGCCCTGTGGCACTTGGCTACCAATGTGGAGTACCAGACTCTGAGCCCACTCTTTGGCGTGGGGCCCTCCACCGTGCAGAGCTGTGTCCGGGAGGTGAGCTATGCCGTTGTCTTGCTGCTGAAGCCGCTTTACCTCCGGCTGCCTGATGAAAAGGAGCTGGAGAACATGGTGCGCATCTTCTGCACACGCTGGGGCTTCCCGCACTGCATCGGGGCACTGGACAGCCTGCACATCCCCATCCACCCACCCCTGCGCCTCACCGCTGACTACTGCAACGGCCAGGGCTGGCACTCCATCCTCACACAGGCCACTGTGGATGGGCTGGGGCAGTTCTGGGATGTGTCCACCGCCTTTCCAGGCAGTATGGAGAACAGTGCGGTCCTGGAGAGCTCCAGCCTGTGGGTGCTAGCCAAGGAAGGCCGGTTGTGCCCCAACCCTCCCAAGCATTTCATGGGGAAGGCGCAGAAGTATGTGCTGCTGGGTGATGCCACATACCCCCTGCAAGACTGGATTCTCAAGCCCTATCAGGAGGATGAGAACCTCACCCAGCGCCAGCTGCAGTTCAACTACCGCCTCAAGCGGGCCCACAGCGTGATTGAGAATGCCTTCCTGCGCCTCAAGGCGCGCTGGCAGATCCTCCTCAAGTGTGATGACTGCAGCCTGGAGCTGCTGCCCACCCTTGTCCTTGCCTGCTGCATCCTGCACAACGTCTGCGAGGCTCATGACAACCCCTTCAATGAGGAGTGGCTGGAGGGCACTGAGCCCACCGAGCTGCCCAAGCCCTCCCAGCCCGCACCGGCCGCCATGGAGGACAACCGGGCTGAGCAAGTGCGTGAGCTGATGTGCCAGTACTTCGAGAGCTGTGGGGAGGGCTGATGGGCCCCGAGAGCAACTGCCTTGAACATCCCTGCTTGCAGACTGTGGACTCTGGCAAACTGGCCCAGTGCTACCAGCTGTGCCAGGAGGACCCAGGGCAGGGAGGGGCAGCCGTGTCACTGTCATGCTGGGTTTGCTGTGGAGGCTTCAGGCAGTGGAATGTGTTTTGTGCCCATTCTCTCTCCCAGGATCTAAACTGTTTGGTGGTGTGTTGTGTGCTGTGGCAGTACAGTGGGGATTAGGGCTGGGAGGGGGAGGCTGCTGGGATCTCCCTTTCCTCTGTCTCAAAGCCTCTCCATTAGGCCCAAATCAGCAGAAGCCTTGAAATAAGGCAAAACACCTTTGAAGGTTTGAAACTTGCTGTGTAAACACACATGGAAAGGAGAGGGAAGGAAGAGGCGGAGCAGTGACTTGCAAAGGCTGACACCAGCCTGGAATTAAACTGCATTCACAAACTCAGGGATGTGCTGCCCTGAGGGTTTGTCCAGCCTGGCACTCCCCAGCCCCTCTCCAAAGAGGTTTGCCCCACCTGGGACACCCTGAGCCTCTCTCTGGAGGGGTTTTCCCAGCCTGGCATCCCTGCCTCCTCTCCTGAGGGATTTTGTCCAGTCTTGCACCTCAGATCCCTCTCAGGATGGGGGTTTGCCTAGCCCAGCACTGCCCAAACCCTCTCTGGTGGGATTTTGCCCAGCCTGGAACACCCTGAGGCCCCTCTCAGGGTGGGCCTTGCCCAGCCTGGCATATCAGCCTCACTCCAGAGGAGTTTGCCCAGCCTGGCACTGTGTGGCCCTTCCAGGGCAGGGTTGGCCCTGCCTGGCACCCCCTGCCCCTCCCCAGAGGAATTTTGCCCTTCTTGGAACACCCTATCCCCTCTCTGGAAAGGTTTGCCCCGCCTGGCACCCCTGGCCCCTCTCCGGAGGGGTCTGTGGCTCAGATCCCGGGTCCCTGTGCCCCTGCCCGGCTCTTGGATCCCTGCCCGGGCCGAACCTGTCCCGGCCTTGGCGGGCAGCGGCCGCTGCCCCTCCCTCAGCGCCCCCTGGCGGGCGGGAGCAGCCGCACCCTCAGGTGGAGGGGAGGCAGCGCCCCCCCGCGGGCGGCCCCGCCCGTACGTATTGCGCAGGCGCTGCCGCCCGACGGTCACGTGGCGGAGCAGCAAGATGGCGGCGTGCGGTGAGTGCAGCGCCGGCACTGCCGGGCCCTCCCGAACCCCCGGTATCCCCCGGCCCGGGCCGCTCCTCTCGGGCCCCGGTTCCGCTGCCTCGGCGGCTCCGTCTGGCGCGGTCGCGGCGGGGGGTCTATGTCCGTCCCGGGTATCCGGTGAAACCGAGTACGGACACGCGCTGTAGGGTCGGCCCCGGGGTCTGCTTCTCCGGAAGACACCGTCGGGCCGCGGCCCTTCCCCCCCGGCCTGCCCCCGGCCGCTGGACCCGCTGGCAGCTGAGGGCGCACCTTGACTCCCTTCCCCGGACGCAGGAGTGTGACCGAGGAACCCCTCCGGAGTCCCCAGTGTGCCCGGACCCGCCCGCGCCATGGTGACGGAGCAGGAGGTGGAGGCCATCGGCCGCACGCTGGTGGACGCGGCGCAGCCCCTGCCCGCCCGGTTCCGGGCCCTCTTCACCCTGCGGAACCTGGGGGGCCGCGCGGCCGTAGAGTGGATCAGCCGCGCCTTTGGGGACGGCTCGGCGCTGCTAAAGCACGAGCTGGCCTATTGCCTGGGCCAGATGCGTGACGAGGCGGCCATTCCAGTGCTCATCCGCGTGCTGGAGGACACGGCCCAGGAGCCTATGGTCAGGCACGAAGCAGGTACGGTGGAAGCTCCTGCGGCTCTGGGGGTAGGGGAGGGGCAAGTGCAGCTTGGGGGTGCTTGCCCCACTGTACAGAGCAGCTCACGGGGCCTGATCCGGCTTGGGTGTCAAACCCTGAGTCACATAACATCTCACCACCTCCCCTGGCCTGACCTGACAGGACAGGTTGGCCAGACCCTGCTGTTCCTGCTGGCCAGGCTTCTCCTGTCATGTTTGTCCAGTTTGGAATTGGTTAATCCAGCCTGTGTCCATGTTTGCCCCATTTGAGATTAATTGGTTAGGCCTGTGTCTGTGCTTTAGAGCAAGGCAAGGCATTGCCAGAGAACATAGCATGGTTCTTCTCATGCAGACACCCTGGTAACATCCTGATACATCCTTCAGGTGAAGCCCTGGGCGCTATTGGAAACCCTGACGTGCTGGATATCTTGAAACGCTATTCACAGGATCCTGTGGTCGAGGTGAGGTTCCTGAGGGGTCTTTTCCTCTGGGATGCAGCACTGCTGGTCTCAGAGGGTGAGGCTGGTCCCGCCTGGGCAGGTGGGTGGGGACGTCACAGTGACATCCTGCTGCATGCTGGGCTTCTCCTGTCACTGTCCAGTGCTGTTCTGCAGCCAGGGCTGTGTCCCTTGTCCCACAGGTGGCAGAGACGTGTCAGTTGGCCGTGAGGAGGCTGGAGTGGCTGCAGAACAACAAGGAGGAGTCAGGCACCAGCCCGTACCTCTCTATAGATCCTGCTCCCCCTGCTGAGGAGACGGATGTTGCCAAGCTCCGGGAGATCCTCCTGGATGAGTCCCAGGAACTGTTTGACCGCTACCGGGCCATGTTTGCCCTGCGGAACGTGGGGAGCCAGGCTGCTGTGCTGGCACTGGCAGAAGGTGAGGACCTGTCCTTGCTGTGGGTCTGTCCAGGCTAAACTGGGATGAGCCCTTCCCAAATCCAGGACTGCCAGAGCTACTCTCATGTTTGTGTCTAGGGCTGCTGTTCCCTGCCACATTACAGAGTGCTGGGTGGCCTCTGGTGTTCCAGAGCTCCCTTGCCACCCTCCAGACCCCCTTCCCTGAGGGGAGGGAGGGAGGGCACCAACCGTAGTGGTGATCTGGGACCAGCTGGTCTGAGCCATTGTCAGACCTGGCCCAGTGTTTTTGGGGTCCCGCTCTCCTGGTCTGGAAAGTCAGGAGCTGCTGGTGTTTGGGAATAGTTCTGGAGAGGCGAATGTTCCCTGAGCGGGAAAGGGGCAGACCACAGGAGCTGTGTGGACCCACTCCCAGCCTAAGGGAAGTGGATCAGGCTCTCCAGCAATCTGGGACTGTTGAGGTCCGTAAGATGGGATCTGTCAGCTCCTGCTCTAGCTGCTTGATCCCCGAGGGCTGGAGTCCCTGGTCATGCTGGCATCCTCTAGAACATTGTGTGGTGGGGCAGAACCTGGCCAGGTGTGGGGCAGCAGCTCTGCTGGGAGATAGGTGCTGTCATCAAAGGAGGCACTGGGACAGGGCTTGGATCAGGGTGGGACACTCCTTCCTGTACATGGGGCTGGGGTGGTGACCCTTGGCATCCCCAGCTTTCAGATGGGGGCTCCATCCAGGCATCCTGGTCTGTTTTGGGGGTCCCTGGTACATTTTGGGGTGTCCCAGCTCACTGTCCCCCCTCCCGCAGGGCTGCGCTGCGGCAGCGCGCTGTTCCGCCACGAGATTGGCTACGTGCTGGGGCAGCTGCAGCACGAGGCGTGCGTCCCTCAGCTGACGGCCGCGCTGTGCAGCCGCGCCGAGAGCCCCATGGTGCGGCACGAGTGTGCCGAGGCGCTGGGCTCCATCGCCCAGCCCTCCTGCCTGCAGGCCCTGCGGGCCTTCGCCAGCGATGAGGAGCGTGTGGTGCGCGAGAGCTGCCAGGTGGCCCTGGACATGTACGAGTACGAGAACGGCGCCCAGTTCCAGTACGCCGACGGGCTCTGCAAGCTGCAGGCCTCCTCCTAAGCCTGGACTGGGAGCACTGAGGGGCTTCCCGCCCTCTCCTGCTGCCAGTGGCGCTTTCACGGCCATCTCTGTTGGTGTGGATCCACGCCTTGCCACGCAGAGCTGGGGGAGCGACTGGATTTGCTCTCTGGCACAATTACAACCACCTTTTCCCTCCAAATCCAGGCTGAGCTGCTACTTGCCTTCCCATCACTCCTTGCCAGCTCCTGTTTCCTGGATCTGCCAGGATCAGCACTGCCTGCCTGCAGCGTGGCTTGGGGCTTGGACCAAGTGGACTCTGCTTGGCATGTCAGAGCCTGCTGTGGCTCTGCAGGGCTTGGGCCTGCCCTGGGTTGGTCCTGCCACATTGGCAGCTCCATTCTCCCTAGCTGAGCTTTGCTCGGGGCTAGGATGGGCTTTGGGCACCCGCTTTTGTGGGCTACGGTGTTAGGATGCTTCGAAATTGCTCTCAGTGCTGGTGCTGAGCCGGGGCCCTCCTCGCCCCTGCAATGGGTTTGGCTTTTCCTGTTAGGACAGGCAGGAGTTGAGCATGTGGCAGCCTCTGCCCCAGGATGGGGATTGTTTCATGGCAAAGTTGGGAAGATATGGCTGGAGTTTTTTCTGCAGGGAAGAAAAAAAGGGTTTTTTTCTGCTGCTGTTAGAGTGGGCAGGGTGAGGTAGAGCCTGCATGGGCTTTCCCCCATGTTTAACCAGGACCAGGAGGGCTGAGGCTGCTGCTGTCACCCAAATCCCTCAGCCAGCCCAGCCTGGGCACTGGGGTTTGGCAGGGAATAAAGCATGGGAAGCTGGAGTGAGTTGAGCTGTGATTTACCTGTGTCCGGGTGTGGAGTGAACCCAGCACCGTGGGGTCAAGCTCTGGGCGGGAGCCTGGGGACTGCCAAAATGAAATCATAGAACCATTGAGGTTAGAAAGGACCTTTAAAATCGAGTCCAGCCACATTGGGAGGAGGAGGGAGTGGAGTCCCTGATGGTATGAGGTGAAACCCCCAGCCCTGGGGATGAGATGAACTATCTGAGGCACCCTCGTATGTCCCAGTGCCCTGCAGGACCTGGTATCCTGCTGGGCATACCTTTTCCCCTTGGCCAAGGGCTCCCTGTGAGTCACTCCCAGGCTCAATCCTCTTAGCCCCTGAAGCCAGCTCAGCATCCCCAGGGCTCTGGTGCTCAGGGACGCAGCCAAAGGGCGGCCCTGGCTATGGCTCAGTCTGATCCAGTTCAGGACCCCATGGAAAGGGCTCTTAGGCAAGATGTCACCAGTTTTGGTCACCTGTACACACTGAGAGTCAGTGACACGTGCCTGAGTGCTGTGGGTAGGGTCACCTTGTGTGTGATGTTGAGGATGAGGGGCTCCAGACTGCAGTTCCCCAGTGCTGAGGACAAACATCTGATATTTTCACACTTTGGAGTCAGCAGCTGTTGTGAGTTGCTTTTCCCCCTTTCCACACCCTCTGTAGCCCCTGGGTGATGGGCAGGACCTAGCTGGCACTTCAGGCTCTGGTGTGTCCCTGTGTCCATATGGATCCCCAGGACAGTGAGATGGGTGATTTCCCCCAGGCCATGTTATCCCGTCCACTGTTCCCTTCTTGGCACATGGGGTCCAGCACGCTGGAGTTTGCCAGGCTGTTTGTCCCCACTTACCACCTCGGCTGCCCACACCTTTGTTCTCCAACTTTTCCACAGTTGACTCACTCTCACCTTGAGGGTTGTTCCCCAACCATTCTGTCCCAACATTTGTCTCTGCTCCCCCAAACACCTTTTAAGACAGAATTAGAATAAAATGCATTTCTGAGGCTGGGATCTGGGCAGGGGTGACCTGGTGAAGCAGAGTTGGGAGGTGCTGGAGTGGAGCAGGGCTGAACCTTGAGCTTTGACTTGACACTGAATCCCACCAGCATGTTCGCCCCTCCCAGTCTAACCTGTGCTGGGAAGGGTTTGGGGTTTCTCTCAAGCTGCTGCTGGTCTGGGCTAAACTTTACACCCTCTTGGAGCAGGAGGATACTGCTTTTGGGGGAAGCATGGACTCTACACTCCTCTACAAGCTGCTCTGCCTTGGGAAGTTGATACTGGGTGCTGGGGTGACACGTGGCAGCCATCTGGGAAGGCAACAGCCTCTTGCCATGGGCTGCTTCACTGTACAACAGAGGTGGCCCAGTGGGAGCCCCCGCGGCTGAGGCTGCATCCCCATCCCCTCTGCCCATTGTCTCCGGCTCCGAGGGTGCTGTGTCCTCTGGGATCTCAGCCATCTGCTCCAGGGAGCTGGGGCCTGCTGAGGGATTTAACCCAGCCCAGGGGAGGGAGGAATGACCTCGGGCATCCCTCCCCATCCCTGTCTTTGTGGGTTCTCCAGCTCCAGGTGACTCCCCACTCCCAGGGGGGCAGGGGTACCAGTGGTGCTCCCAGAGGGGCAGGATTTGGGCACCCTGACCCACATCAGAGCTCACTGGTCACCCCCCATGCTGAGGCAGCTGGGCTGTGCCTGGATTAGCAGGTGCTAAGCTCCTTCTCAGCAGCACAGCTCTGTCGCTGGGTGAGTGGCACTGCCACCAGCCATGGGGACACCACTGTCCCTGTGATCTGCCAGCACTGAGGAGCCTTGTGGACCCTGATGCCACTTCCCCCTCTGCAGTCCCCTGCGTGGCAGAGGCTTTGGTGGCTTGGGGTAGGGGTGCAGGGATAGCTGGCCATGGCCCTGGTGGGGGGTATCCCCCTCTCTGGCACTGGGGAGGCATGGGGACCACGGCACTTGCTGCAGTCTCCCCCCGAGGAGGATGGGGTGCTGTACGTGGACTACAAGCCCCCCGCCCTGGACAGCATCCGCCTGCCTCGCTATGTCCTGTACCTGATGATGGCGGCAACACTGGTGGTGGTGGTGGCATATGCCATCGTGGGGCACCTTATCAAGGACCTGGTGCACGACTTTGCCGGTGAGTGCTACCCCCAAGCGGGGTCGGGCTTTGGGGTGGGCAGGGGGCCGGGGGCATCCCCTCCACCTGAGACTGTGCTGTGGCAGGGCTGGTGCTGCTGACAGCTCCGTCTCTGCCCCTGCAGACTGGGCATTTGGGCCCAAGCCGGAGGAGAAGGTGGAGATGGCCGAGGACACTGTGCTGGAGGCCGAGTGGCTCGAGAAGGATGAGGTGCTGGTGGAGCAGATGGCAGAGGATGAAGGCACTGGCATCCTACCTGGCATGGACATCTCGCTGGGGCTGCTCGCTCCACGCCGCTCCATCTCCTTTGCCGACTCCCCTGAGAAGGGGTTCTTCTAGGGCCAGGGGACACCCCTGCCACCAGCAGAACCCTGCAGCCCTGCCTGGCCATAGGCACTACCCAGCACTGGCACACAGCCTCCCCCTCCCTGCCTAGCCCTAGTGCTGCTCTCGGGGCTCCTCTTGGCCTGTCACACCAATAAAGCCACCTGCACCAGCCCTGCGAGCCCCTTGGCCCAGCACAGCACAGGGGGTGGCAGGGCTGGAACATCCCAACCTTTGCCTGGGGCAACTGGACCCCTTGGTACAGCCATGCCACCCCCAGCCATGGGCACGTGGCTGTATGTGGGTGCTTGGGGGTGCATGGCTGTATGTGGGTGCTTGGGGGTGCAAACCCATGGTGTGGGTGCACAGCCAGTGGTGGCAGGGGGCACAAACACGGGTACACCTCTGGATGGGCCAAGTCAGCATGGACACGTGGGTAGGGACAGACAGATGGACAGCTGGATGCTGAGCCTGGCTGTGCCCCCACCACCCCCTCAGTGCCTTGGCACTGCCGGACCATGCTCAGTGGCACCCACAGGTGGCCTCAAACCAGTCTTGGGGGACAAAGCACCCCAAAGCCTCACTTGGGTTCTGGGTTAGGGCACTGGGCATGGGGGCTGTTGTATGGACCTGCACCCCCTGTCTTAAACCCAGGCTGAGGCTGGATCCCTGCACCCCCAGTCTCCTTCTTCACCCCTTGAGGAATTGCCACAGGCACGGTGGCCCTGCCAAAGTCCACTGTCCCTTCCTGGGGTGCTGCTGGCCACCCTCTGCCTCAGTTTCCCTTGTGCCCTGGTGGGTGGGCACCCTGCTATGGTCTCCCAGTGCTAACCCTGTCAGTATTTCACTCTTGACAGTCCATGGGTGCTCACACCCTGAGGACATGATGGGGTCCCACCTGGGATTGTCTGGGGGCAGCTGGCTCTTGCCCAGGGGAGTGCTGGGGGCGGCCTGGCATTGTCCACCCCTCTGTACCGCCCCATCCCCATGGGATCTGCCCCAGCCTTGCCAGCAGGGCTAGGGGGAGCCCGGCAGGGACGGTACTTCTCCACCCCATCACCCATCTGTTCTTCCACCTGTGTACCTGCCCACCCACCCATCTACCTGTCTGTCTCTCCCTCCATGCACCTGCCTACCCTAGGAGTGGTCCCCAGTCCTGGGCACAGGGAGATGCCTGCCCTTTTGCCACTGTGGTCCTGGAGGTGGTGGCCACTGGGTGCTGTGGGGTGCTGGTGCCTGAGCCAGGGGTGTGGTACTACCTCCCAAGGGTGACAGGAGCCATGTTGCCATGGTGCTTGGTGCCATTTTGTCCTCTTGGGGCCAATAAAGACGCCCGTTGTCCTGGGTGCAGAGTGCAGGCATGATAGCAGCAGGAGACAGAAGCTCACCTTCAGGAGCAGGATCCAGACGTGCCCCAGCCCTCCACCCAAAAATGCCAAAGCCCTTGCAGCCCCTCTCGCTCCTGGTCCTGCTCGTCCTCACTGCCACCGCCCAGGGACAAACTGGTAGGTGTCCCTGTGACCCTCTGTACCTGCCACCTGTGCCCTGGGGTGCCTGGGGAGGTGGCCTGGCCTCCCCCAGGCATCAGACCAGCTCCTGGGAGACCTTTTCAGTGGGGCCACTCTGTCCCAGTGCTCCAACAGTAACTTTTGGGGGCAGAGGACAAAGATCTGGAGACACCCATAGTGCTCTCCACTGTGCTGGGGACAGGTGAGCTGTGTTGGGGGTGGCTTCCAGGGGACAGTGGAAAAGGGGAACAGCGAGTGTCTGCCAGTGTCCCATCCCAGGGGGGAGTGCCAACCCCTGAAGGACAGAGCTCCCCTGACGCTGTTCCCATCTTTTCCCTTCCCTGCCCCTGGCCATGCAGGCACGGGCCCCAAGGTGCTGCAGCCGTGGCTCGTTGGCCTCACGGCCGTGGTCGTCTTCCTCTTCATCGTCTTTGTGATACTGCTCATTAACCGGCTCTGGAATCTCAGGAAGCACAGGTTGGATTGGGGTGGGGGCCAGGGGAAAACTTGGTGGAAAGTTGCCATGGGCGGGGAGCGCGGTTGCCCCCGAGCACCGTTCAGCCTCTCTCCCCTTGCAGGAAGGAGAACGACTACCCGGAAACCCTGGCGACTGACAGGTACCACAGCCTGGTGGGGGCCAGGGGAAAACTTGGTGGAAAGTTGCCATGGGCGGGGAGCGCGGTTGCCCCCGAGCACCGTTCAGCCTCTCTCCCCTTGCAGGAAGGAGAACGACTACCCGGAAACCCTGGCGACTGACAGGTACCACAGCCTGGGTGCCGTGGGGCGGCACCGGGACC
>WBMY01004156.1:23663-36333 GCA_013397315.1 Donacobius atricapilla | reverse complement strand
CGCGGAGCTGCCTCGTCCCCCGGCCGGTCCCCAGCCCCCGAGACAGCTGTCCCCGCGCTGCGCCCTGCCCGGCGTGCGGGGCCGGCGTCCCCACTCCTGCACTGAGTTTGTCCGCCCTCTGCACCGCGGCCACCCGGGGGCCGCTCCCTCTGCACCTTCACGGCAAAGGCGCCTCTCCCCAAGGAATGGTGCCGCCTGGGGACAGGTAGGAGGGTGGCACAGCTGGGGACCCCGCGAGGTGGCCCCCTGCCACCCTCCCATTGTTTCCCCCCCAGCCCCAAGTTCAAGTTCATTCCCGATTACCTCATGTCTGGTTTCCGTTGGAAACGAGACAGCTTGGGGCCGCTGCTTCCCTTAACCCTTCCAGGCCCCTCCACACATGACCAGAGCGCGGCAGGTCTCAGCTGCCCCTTCCGGGGCACCACTTCCTTACCCCGTGCCTCAGTTTCCCCAGGCAGAGCATCCTTGAGCCCCGGGGAGCCTCCCCGAGCATGACTAGGGACAGGTACACACAAGGACCCTGGCGGTCCTGGGACTGCAAGTGGCTATGACCCCCATCTCTGGACAAGGACTCTGGCCCCCTGCTCCTCCAAGGTTCTCCTGGTGCTGCCCCAGGTCTCCTCTTTAGGGACCCAAGGCCCTTGGGGTGCCCATCCCATGTACCGGACTGGGGAAACTGAAGCAGAGTGGGGGTTGTGATCAGAGCCGGGTCTCCTCCTGTGTTTTTCCTCTGGAACGGCACAGCACCCTCAGGCGTCCAGCTCATGGTTCCCAAATCTGACAGCCTGGTACAGCACAGCACCCCCAGGTACCCTGTGTCACCGCTCACAGCCCCAAGTGCCCACACCCCTGCACAGCACAGCACCCTGAGCACTCCCCCTCAGCCAGGGCAGCACCCCAGGGTGCTGCAACACAGCACCGTCCACACCCCCAGCCCTCTGTCCTGTCACCTGTGTCACCGGCCAGGCAGGACTGCAGCCACTGCAGCTGCCCCTGCACGGAATGCTGAGGCCAGACCACTCATGTCACAAGTGAGGCCAGGAGCTGCCACCCCTGTCCTGGCACCACGGCACTGCCTGCAGTGCCAGCTCCAGAATCCAGGACAAATGGAAAGCCCCTGGAAAGGCACACACGACCTCTCGCTGCAGCTGGAGTGGCCACGGGCACAGCTGAGTGAGAGCAGGTGCCTGTGCACACACAGAGAGGGACCCATGGCCCTGGTGCTCCTCTTCTGGGGATGTTGTGGGCACCTAGGCAGGGTGGTGCCAGGTGGTGCCAGGCAGGGCGGAGCCAGAGCACGGCAGTGACCTCCCTCTATGGCGAGGACTTGTGGTGGCCCTGAGCCACCAGCAGTGCCTAAAGCCCTGGCACTGGGTGCCTGTAGTGAGGATGTCATGGCAGCAATGCCCGTGAGCCACAGTGGTGATGCCAAGGCAGTGATGCCCACAGCAGCAAAACTGGCAGCAGCAGTGCCAGAGCTGCAGTGCCATGGTGGTGATGCCCATGGTGGCCTTGCACATGGAAATAACCCCACAAAGGTGAAGTACACAGCCAAAAGTGGCATTGCCCACAGTAGCAACCCCCATGGCAGTGATGCCATGGTGGGGATGTCCACAACAGCAATGTCTGCAGTGGCCATGCCAGTGGGGGCAATGCCCACAGTGGTGATGCTACTGCTGTGGTGACACTCCCCGTGGCCTTGGACATGGTAGCAAGGCCACGGCAGCGATGGCCATGGAGGTTAAATCCGCAGTGGCAATGTCCCACAGCAGTGATGCCACAGTGGCAACACCTATGCCCACAGCAGCAATGCCCGCAGGAGCAATAAACATGGCAGCAATGCCATGGCAGTGATGCCATGGTGGCAATGCCTTCAGTAGCAATGCCACGGCAGCGATGCCACGGCAGGGGTGCCATGGCAGGGATGCCCACATCGGCAGTGTCACGTCAGCGACAGCCACAACGGCAGTGCCATGGCAGTGATGCCATGGTGGCAATGCCTTCAGCAGCAATGCCACGGCAGCGATGCCACGGCAGGGGTGCCATGGCGGGGATGCCCACATCGGCACTGTCACGTCAGCGACAGCCACAACGGCAATGCCAGCACTGGCCATGCCCACAGCGATGCCCACGGTGATGCTATGGCGAGGGTGCCCAGGGCAAGGGCAGGAGGGTCCCCCCAGCAGCATCCCCGCTCTCACCTGTGCCTGATAGATACTCCCAGGATCCCTTGGTCCTAATCCCACGAAGGAACGGTTCGCAGGGGGCGTGCCTGGTGCAGAGTAGGCTGGGGAACAAACGAGAGCTCATTAACGGGGCTGCAGGTGGCACTGCCATTGTCCCCACCGGGGCCAGGCCCGGCCCTCTCCCTGGCACTGTTGGGACGGAGCTCCCCGGCACCCGGCGCTGGCAACTGGGCGACGTCCCTGGCTGTGACCTGATGGCAGGCGAATGGCGCCCAGGGGTGCTGCACCCAGGCTGCTGTGCTCCGACGGTACCACCCGTGGTTTCGGGGTGATGACCGAGGCTGGGGGGGCGAAGTGCCCCGGGGTGCAGGCGCAGATGGTGCTCCCGGCTGTGCCTGCGCTGTGGTGTCCAGAGCTGAGCTGCCACAGGGAGAACAATGGCAGCCACCAGTTCCACTTGGCCACGCCACCCTGCTGCCACCTCCATCCCTCTGCCGGGGATCCAGCAGTGGGACCTCCAGCCCTGCTGAACTCATGGGTTCAGCCCTGCTGGAAGCAGAGTGCTGCCAAGGGGAATGGGGTATTTGGAGTCAGCTGCACCGCCTGGCGAGAGCCACTGTCCTCCTAACATATTCTTCCCTGTGCCTTCAGAAACTTGCATTCCTCTGTCCCTCCCCAAAGCTGTGACCCCATTATCAGCCAGGCCACCCCATGCCATCCCACGCTGTCCTCTCCAGATTGTCCAGGCTTTGGCTTCTCCATGCCATGGGATCTCCACCTGCTGACTAGCTGCTGACAATCAGTCATGGCTCATTACCCAGGGACACGATAATGGCTCAGTCAGGTAGGGCTTGACTGTGTGGGGACACAGCAGCCACTTGGGGTACCATGTCCCATGGGCACAGCAGGATGGGAACAGGAACAACCCTCTCACAGAGTGTGGTGACACCAGTGTCCCACCACTGCAGCATGCACCCCTGTGCCAGTCTGGGGTGACACCAGCTCCCCTCTGGGTGTTGGGCCCAGCACCCAAAACCCTCCTGGCCAAGACACTTGGTCCCTGAGGTGGAGCGGAGGGAAAAGAGTTTGTCAGCGACCCGCGCTAACAAAGATCCCAGGTGCCACCTGCCAAGGGCTCTGGGGGACCCACACACAGCCCCTGCTCTGGTGTCACTTCACATCCCCAAGAGGGCCAGAATCCCCAGTGCCAAGGCCCCCATGGCAGCAAGAGTACGACAGCCCACACAGCGCACCAGGCACACTGTCCCTAGTGCCAGTGCCACCCGCGTGCCAGCTGGTCCCCGATCCCGGCAGCACAGCCACCACCATGGTGGGATAAACAGACACAGAGAGGCCACAGCCTCCCCCACAGCACTGCCCACACCCAGGGTCTGGGCACACTGGTCTGGCTGGGGAGCCCTGCCAAGGCTCCAGTCACGCTCAGAGGGACAAGGGGCTCGAGCTGGTCCCTGGGACCAGCACGCGACCCCCTGGCTCAGCGGCCACAGCAGCCACGTGCCCAAACCCTGTCCACTCCGACCTGCCTGAGACCCAGCAAACTCATGGCGTGCCAGCTGCCACCCTCTCCCCGGCTGCGGGGAGGCCACCTCCGCCAACATCCCCCCAGCACTGGGACAGGGGGACACCCTGGGGGGCTGTGAGAGGAGGGGGCCAGCCGGGCCGGGGAGCAGGGTGGGCGCCGCGAGTGCTTACTGGGTGATGTCGGCGAGGTCGTCCCTCCCTCGGAAGTTGTCGTGGTGGATTTGGTGTCAGGAGAGACGGCCAAGCGGGGCATGCCGGGGGGAGGTGGCGGCGCCAGCATCTGAGTGGGCAGGTAGTGGCTGGGCACTTTCACTTGACCACTTCCATTTAACTGGGGACAACACAGACAAAAAACAAACAGCACAAGCCATTAGGATGCACGCGCACACCAGCACGGCCGGGGAGCCCCGGGGACACCCCCAGCACAGGCACGGGGTGTCCCTCACTGCAGACATGAGTTTGTTGGGTCTCAGAGCAGCCCTGAACGGTCGGCGTTGGCAGCAGGCAAGAAATGACGGCGGGACATGAGGGATTTGGGGGACTGTGGAGGCCATGCCCCATGGGGGTCATTACCCCAGTGGCACATGCTGGAGCCAGGGTGCTGGGACCTCTGTCTACAGTGACAGGGGGGTCTCCAAAGCACTACTTGGAGGAATAGGGGCACCCAGAGCCTCCAAAGGCTCCTGCAGCAGCGCTCGGTGCCCAGCCTGGCCGTGGCTGCTCCTGATCCGGAGTCCATCAGCCCAGCACTGAGCCAGTGCATAGGGGAACAGCGGTCATGCCCCTCACCCTGGCATCAGGCCCTGCTGGTGAGGGGAAACAGGCAAGTGGTGGGCAGAGGTCAGAGGGGCTTCCCAAGAGCTCTGCATCTGGGAGGACAAAGGCGGGCACAGGACCAGGACAGTATGGAAGCAGGAACACCCCCAGGCTCCGGTTTTGGGTATGAAGGGTGCCCTTCATGGGGTGTGTTGGACGCTGGTGGTGTGGGGTGTGCTGTGTGTTGGGGGTGCTGGGTGTTTGGGGTGATGGTTTGGGTGCTGCATGCACTGGGTGCTGTGTGTGCATGGTGCTGCTTACAGAGGTTGGTTGGTGATGGGAGCATGGGGTGTGTGGGGTGTGTGGGGTCCCATGTCTGTGGGGTGCACTGGGTGCTTGGGGGTGCAGGGCACTGCGGCAAGGGAAGGCCCACGGCAGTACAGTGTGGCTAACCCTGCCACGCCTGTGGGGACACCGGGGTCACGGGCACAGTGAGGAGCTGACGGGTCACCCGTGGGCTCTGCAGGCGGATGGGGCACGCCAAGCCCATCGCTCTGCTGGACATGCTGGTGGATGGTGACTCCAGGAGATGGTCACACACCCCTGGCAGACACCTCACTGCCCCTCAACACCCCCAACAGCCCAACTCCAGCTGACGGCTCCACCCCAGCACCCCGACACCTGCGGTGCCCTGTGCTGAACTAAGGCACGGCACCTCCATCGCCGCAGACACGAGGTGCCAACACGGAGTAGGCACAGCAGCGCTCCGGAACCAACGCACGGCACAGCTGGAGCTCAGCCCCAGAGAACACCCCACCGGTGCCACCAGAAGACCCCGACCCCCCCGTGTGGCGGCAGAGGTGACGGCGTCGGTGCCGGTCCAGGGGACTCTCCTCGGGCAGCCCGGCTGGCAGCAGCCCCCGGTGCCCACGGCAAGGTGAGCGATGGGTGCGGAGACAGGGCTGCGTCCTTACCGGTCCGGGCTGCTGGTTGGACGGGTCGCAGGCCAGCGAGACGAGATCTTTGAGCGGGTCCTGCGGGTTGAGATGAGGCGGGTACCGGATGGCCGTGTGCGGGAAGTAGGTGGAGGCTGTCTGGGGAAGGATGGAGGTGGTGGGGAAATGCAGCGCAGACGATGGATGCGGGCTTCGGGCGATACCTGCGGGTGACAGCAAAAGGGGACACACACCTGTGTCACTAGCTAGTGGCTGCCCCAGCCCCCTGATCGCTCAGCACTCACTCTGTGCCTCGTTTCCCTGGCAGGACACTCACCACTGTGCACAGCAATGACGGGACGGTGGTGCTGCGTGAAGCTGCTCAGCCGGGGCGAGGAGTCCTGGGGTGATGGGCTGTTGAAAGGGGACTTGTCCATCTCTGTCTTCTTCACGGTGGGGGAGATGCCTGGGGAAAGCAGGGTTCAACCTCAGGACCTGCCATGGGACCCCAAATCCCATGGCTGCTGCCATCTCAGTGCAGTGTTGGGGGAGCTCATTCTGGGGGCAAGGGGCACCCCGGGGTCAGGGTGGGCATGGGGAGGAGGGTGGTGGTGTGAGCATGTGTGTGTATGCCAGCAGGAGGGTGGGCACCTGTGTGGGCACCTCTGGGGGCACACCCGCGTGCATGTATGTGTATGCATGCGTGTATGCATGGTACCAGCACAGCTCGGTGTACCTGTGTGTGTGTACATGCACACCCGTGCACAGGTGTGTGTTCCTGCAGGTGCACACAGCTCTGTGTGCTGGGGGTGCACCCACCCGCGTGGCAGAAGTGGGTGCCCTCACGAGTGCCACTGTGAGTCTGCAGCCCCCACATGGCACCCACCTTCCCTGGCACATGGGGCTGGGGGGCTACAGGAGCTCCTGGGGAGGCAGAGAGATGCCAGCATGGGGGTGACCTCCCCAGAGACCCCTGGAAGCAGCAGGTGCCCAGGTCCCCGAGGCCACCTCAGGGCACGGAGGGGTTGGCAGGCACATTAATCCCCCACCGCTGTGGCTTTAGCTCTGGCCATTTGGCCCGAGCCTGGTAATGGGTTGAGCCCTTTCTCAGCCAGGCGTTAGGAGGATTTCCCAGAACATCCCGTACAGGATTGCCAAGCCCCCCTGCTGCCAGGGCTGAGCCCCCCCGCCAGCCACCCTCACCCCTGCCCAGGTCAGCCACTGGCACAGCTCCCTTCTGCCTTCATACACCATTTTGGGGAGGGGGCTGCACCTTCCCTAGGACCCCCCATGCACCAGCCCCATGGGGGAGGATGGGTCACAGTCCCTACACACATGGAACACAGTTTAGGGGTGGACCTGCACCCCCCAAACCTCCTTCCAACAGCACCAGTGCCCCCAGCCCTCCAGCCAGGCATCACCAGGCTCTCGCAGGGCTAGGGGGCTGCTGTAGAGCCCACCCCGCTGCTGGGGGAGGCAGGAGAAGAGCCAAGGGAGGAGGAAGAAGAGCAGCTTCTTCGCCTGCATCTCGGGATATGGGGGGAGCTGCTCTGCCAGCCCTGCAGCATTGCTTTAATTAGCCCAGCCCCCCCTTTCTTAATGAACAGCTAATTGGGGCTTGTCTAGACAGGAAAAGGAAAAAAAACACCAAGCCAGAAAGCTGTCCACAGTGATGTGGGGCTGGGGGAGCTGACTTGGGGCTGGGAGAGGCTGGTGTGGGGCTGCAGGACCAGGCATGGGGCTGGAGGCAGGGTTGGCCCCACAGAGAGAGCCCGTGTTGAAATGTGGGTCCCTGTAGCAACACTGCAGCCCCCACAGAGCCCTGCCCAAAGTGGGGGGCCACAGACACCCTTGAGCACCGATGGAGAGCCTGTGCCTAAGTCAGGGGGGTTTGACAGCAACCCCACAGACCCCATAGAAAAGCAGCAGGGATGTTCTGGGGGACTTGAGGGTGACACTGCAGCCCTCACAGCCAGTGTGTCCTGTGACCCATGAGGACCGGGGCTTGGACAATTCCCAGATGGTCACAGGGGGATCTGGCAGTGACCCAGATGGTCACAGGGGGATCCTGGAATGCTGGGAGCAGGATGGGGGCCCTGGGGCACTGGAAGGGCACTGGTAAGGAGGTGACACCTACCCCCTTCCATGTCTTCTGTCCAGTTGCGGCTGCTGCTGGTGGGGGAGTTGGAGGAGGTGTAGTACTCGCCCCCAGGGCTGGTGTCAATGTCATCCTCCATGGACCCTGACTTGTGCCGTTTGCTCCTGAGGACAGGGAAGGGTCACAGAATCATGGAATGGTTTGGGTGGGAAAGGATCTTAAAGTTCATCTCGTTTCACCCTCTGCCATGGGCAGGGACACTTTCCATTAGCCCAGGTCACTCCAAGCGTTGTCCAGTCTGGTCTGGGACACTTCCAGGGACCCAGGGGCAGCCAAAGCTGCTCTGGGCACCCTGTGCCAGGGCTCCCCCACCCTCATAGGGAAGTGAACCCATCTCACCCTGCCCTCCGGCAATGGGAAGCCATTCCCTTGTCCTGTCCCTCCATCCCTTGTCCAAACTTCCTCTCCAATTCTCTTGGAGACCCTTTAAGCACTGCCAGGGGCTCTAAGGTCTCCCTAGATCCTCCCCTTCTCCAGGCTGAACACTCCTAGCTCTCCCAGCTTGCCATGGGTCAGTGCCAGCCTGTAACAGGAGCTGGCTGCCCCTCACCTTCCCCATGGCTGTGCTCAGGCTGGCCCTGGCACCGCCCTGGCACAGCCCCAGTGGCACCTACCCGCTGGAGGAGGTGCTGGGCAGTGTCCTCCTCATGCCAGTGCTGGAGGGGTTCAGGTCATAGGCCAGGTGGCCCTGCAGCTCCCCCAGGGAGAAGTTTGGCCCTGTGCCTGTCACCACCGGCGCTGTGGGGAGAGAGGGAGGTCAGGGGGGCCCAGTGGGGAGGGGCTGTTGGGACACTGCTGTGCCCAGACAGCCGAGGGTTGGGCTGTGGAATCGCAGTCACACTCACTTCGGGACACCTGGATGAGCTCGGTGACACTGAACACCCCCGAGGTGATGAAGCTTTCCTGGAAGTCTGTCGAATCTGTGTGGGAGAGAGGAGGGCGTGCTGAGGGAGCAACAGGACCACCCCTCCCGTCCTGCATTGCCTTGTGGCAATGCTTGAGGGCACCCCGAATCCCCATCTGTCCCCCTCCTCAGCCTCCACTCTGCTCCCTGCTCTAGCAGGAGACCACACCAGCTGGTCCCCTCTGCTGAAGACACCCTGGACCTGCTCAATGCCTCAGTTTCCCTGTGGCTGAGACTGCTGGCAGAGCTTGGGGCTGCACACCCACCATGGGACCTCCATGGCAGCTGCTGTCCCCAAGGGCTGTAGCCTCTGTGGGACTCTGCTGGGCGTAGGACAAGGCTTAGGCTATGCCCAGCTCATAGCAGGGGCCAGGCAGTGGCTGGCTGCAGCTAGGGAACACCAGAGCTGTAGCACAGGCAGCTTGACTATGCGTCATGGGCCTCCCTCCCCTGCCGAGGCACGGACCCTGGGGACAGGCTGGCGTGTCCCTTGTCCTCTCTCCCAAGCCCTGCCTGCTGCACTCACCTAGCGTGATGGGTTTGCTGTCCTCCTGGTCCGAGCCAATGCCTGTGCGGGGGCTGCTGCTCTGCTCTGCATCTGCAAGAGGAAAACCCAGCAGGGTGAGCCCCCCGTGCCAGTGTCAGCCTCCATGCCAGGGTGAGCCAGGGCTGCCCACCAGCTGACTGCCCCCTTGTTGCTCTGCTGGGGGAAACTGAAGCATAGGCTGCTCAGCAGCTCTCACTACACAGGAAGGCCACCACCAAGCTGGCATGTCCCCAGCCACTGAGGAACAGTCACCAACCAGCCCCTTTTGCCCTCCCTGCCAGTGACAGGAGCAGGGACAGCCCCACATACAGGATCTGGGCACTGCAGGAGGGGAACCCCCAGTGCTGGGCCAGGTGATGGTCACCTGGCCCTGCTCCAGCCTCCTGCCTCCTCTCCTCTCCTCTCCAACCACATCCATGACCCAGTGCTGCCCCGCCAGGCAGTGTCACCGCAGCATGGCATAACCTGTAGCACCTTGTCCTGCCTCTGTCCAGCTCCTGCAGGGCAGCAGGGCTTGGGGAAGCACCTGCTCTGACCCCTGGAGACCCATCTGGCCCTGCTCCCTCTTGGCTAAAAATATCCTGGCTCAGATGCTGAGCTTAGCGGCCCTGGCATGGCTTGGCACAGCCCAGACAATGCAGTCAGGAGCATCCTTCCTCACCTGGCTGCTCCCAAAGCTCTTCCATAACTTTTGCCATGTATTTTTCCCCTATACGCCTTCTTCCTCCTGCTTCCCCATCCTCCTCCTCCCACCCCTTGGCCTTCAGCATTTCTCTCTTGCAGCCTTGGCAGATGTCAGGAAAGGGCTGAGACAATCCAAAAACACCATCAAAGCCATGCAGCTGCCACTGCCAGCCCATGTGCCTGCTTTGGGATTTCCCCCTTTCTTTCTGTTTTTCTCCGCCTTTTTCTCTCCTCAAGTTCCTTGCACTCACATGTGGCTCCCAGACTGGTTATCCTTGGCTGGGCAAGTTATCCATGTGGGCCCCATGCCACCCCCCACCCTGACACCCCTGTGTGCTGCCCACTGGGCAGATCATCCATGGGGGCAGTGGGACTGTGCCACCTCCCAGCCTGACACTCCTGTGTGCCCACATCCCCCGGGCACCACTCAATGCCAATGCCAAATCAGCCATTTTGTCTCCCTGCCCAGCTGCTGCGATCCCCTCCACCCACCCTGTGCCAGCCTGGCACCATGCTGGCAGCTCCATGGCATCCTGCCTTGATGCTGCTCACCACCACCAGCACACACCCCTGGCTCCCTCCAGGCAGCCATTTTAGGGAGCAGAAACTCCCCCTGGAGACAGGCACAGGGTTTTTCCTTCCCTTCTCTCTGTTTCTCTTTTTCTAACCCTATTCCCCCATTTTGAAGCGTACATGTGCCCAAGTATTGGGGCGTAGGCGGTGGGAGTGAGCGGGCACAAACCAGCTGGGACAGAGGGAGTGGCAGCGGGGACCCCCCCGAGCATCCACAGGCACCGCGTGGCCGGACATGGCCCCTCCTCGCCTCTAAAAACAACAAATCTGGCGGCGGCTCTGGAAGTGGTTAGTGGTGGAGCCCAGCCAAGGCGCGGGACGGAGGCTGGCGGTCACAGCCTGAGGCCGGCCCGGCTCCCCACAGCCCCCCACCGTGGCCTCAGGGCTCCCTGGGACCCCACTTGCCTCCCAGGTGGCACTCACTTGCCCAATCGTGGGGTGCTCGGCCAATGGGTAGCCCCCCAGGCCACGCCCTTGCCTGGTACGTCTGAGGTGCCCGCACAGCCCTTGGCTCAGCCCAGGGACTCCCACCACTGCTCATCCTGAGGTGCCCCACATGGACCTTTGCACACACCAAACACCCCAGCCTGGTCCCCGTTCCCCCAGGGCACCCAGGAGGGTCATCACTAACACTGGGTGCCCCCCGGGTGGGCTCCATGTCCCTGTACCCCCACACCATCCCACAGCATCACCCTGACCCAGCACCCCAATGCCACCTCACCCACCCCTATTGCTAAGGGACTCTGGGGACCTGCCCCCAAACGGAGCACTCTGCTCCCACAGCAGCCCAAGGAGCACCAGGGACTTTTGGGGCTGGGAGCTTTGGCAGCAGGGCCAGCCCCTCCCAGCACCCTTGTGTCCGGGCGGATGGAGGCCGTGGGTGCCAGGCCAGGCCGCGGTACCCCGGGCGCTCCTCGTGGCTGGGCGGGCGAGCTCGCCAGCAGATTTCTGGCTGCCTCCTCGGCGTGGGGCGGCCGGGCCAAGCACTGCTCTCACCGCCATGTGACAGCTGCCTGCACCGGCTGGCGCGCTAAAATGGCGAAGGGAGCCCTGGGCCCACGGGGCTCGCTCCCCACAAGGGGTGTTTAGGGAAGACTCCAAATCCAGGACCCAACAAGTGGCTCGACTGCACCAGAGAGGAGAAAGAAGCCTGGAAAGCTCCCCCATGCCCCTGCTGCTTCGTCGATCCTGCGCCCTCCGCACCCTCTCAGAGGGCCAGGATGGGGGATGGAGGTGGCGGTGGTCCTGCTGCCACACTGTGGGGAGCTCAAGGGGGAGGGAGTTCAGGGCCAGGGTCGTCTCCAGCGAGGCGGAGGAAAGTGCTCAGTGCCCAAACAGGTCGATCCAATCTCTTTTAAAAATAGCCAAGTGTGTGCCTGGGGGGGGCGCGGGCTGCCTGGGCTCCGGGCCGCGCTGGCAGCCTGGCCCGGTGCCACCCATTGAATTACGGATCCCGCACCCCGGCCCCGCGGGCTGGCACGGTGCCCCCGGGCCCCACGGCGACACCCACCCGCGGTCTCAGTGCGTGGGAACGGCCCCCGGGCGGCAGGGCCGGCCCCGGGGGGTGTCACTGCAGGCCGGGTGCCCCCCGGGGCTGGCGCAGCTGCGGGAGAGCCCTGGCTCGGTGCCCGAGCCTTGACGGTAACAGGGCACGGTGTTACCGGCAATGGCGCGGGCGCAGGCGCAGAGGCTGGAGGATGCCGGGGGCTGGGGGAGCTGCTGGCGCCGGTGTGAGCAATCCCAGCCCCCCATCGAGGGCAGCAGCCTTCCTCCTTCTTCTCCAGCTCTGCCAGACGAGGGTAGGGGATGGGCAAGGGTTCAGCACTGCTGCCTGCAGGTTTCTGCCCCGTGCCTCAGTTTCCCTCGGGGCTGGCTGGGTGGAAGCTGACCCCCTGCCTCGTGTTCCTTGGCCACACAGCCCCAGCACCTCCTCAGGTATCACTGCACTCCCCCGGCTGGCCATGGCGACAGCGTGGACCAGCAGGGCCCGGAGTGAACAGCCTGGTCAGGATGGAAGACCTCTGGAGACCGGAGGGAGTCAATGTGCCGCGGGGCAGATCCCACTGCAAGAGCTGGGGCAAGCGAGGCTGTAGAAAGGTGTGATTTGGAGACCCTACGCTGCCAGACCTCCAGAACTCCTCATCCCAGTCTCACCGTGACCCCCAGGTCCGAGCGGCACTGCCCGTCCCACTGTCCATCCCTCTGCCGCCACGCTGGGGTGGCCCTTACATAAACCCGGAACAGTCCTGCTTGTGTAACCTCCTTTATATAATCCCCTGAACCGCCGCGTGTGCCGGGTAAATCCTGGCTGAGCCGGGCCGGCCGGCGCGCCGGGGCGCGGGACCCCCCCTCCAAGGCTCCTATAACGCCCCGGCCCCCGCGCCC
>WBMY01004156.1:1488-23546 GCA_013397315.1 Donacobius atricapilla | reverse complement strand
GAGAAAGGAAGGCAGGGGGGAGGGAGGGAGGCAGGGAGAAAGGAAGGAAGAAATTAAAGTGGAGAGAAAGGGAAAGGAAAAGGGACGGGGACAGAGACAGGGAAAGGGAAATATGCTGCCACTGTGTTGCTGCCCCACCAATACCAGCCTCGTGGCAGAGCCCCACGGCACAGCCAGCCTCCCCCCCGAGTCTGACGGGCCCCCGCCACGACCCCTCCGACGCTCCCCCAAAACCAGCCCCGGCGTCACCACCACGCAGGGCTGAGGCGGCAGGTTCAAGCCCTCCCCAGGACTGGCCAAGACCCCAGTGCGGGGGCTAGTGTGACAGGGGACTGTCCCCACGCCCCGGCTGGCAGTGCCAACCCTGATCGGGGGTGTAGGGGCACACCGGGGGCTTGCCGGCGTCTGTTCCCCCGCTCCCGCGGTCACGGGTAGGAGGGAGCACCGTGGGCATCTGCCTCCCCAGCTGTCCCTTGCCAGCGCGGCTCGAAGCCGGGCACCCGGCCAGGATGGCAACTGCGGCCCCGGGGAGGGCACGGCGCTTGCCAGCGCGGGGGGACGGCGGGTGGCGAGGGCGGGGGACGGCAGGTGCTCATGAGAGGAGCTCGCTCATCTTTTATTCATCGGGTGCCTAACGGTGCGCGGAACCGCTCTGGCCCCTTGTCCCCTCCGGCGGCACAGGCCGTGGCAGCCCGTGCCAGGTCCCCGCCGCCGCGCTGAGCAGGGCGCAGCTCGCTCCAGTGGTGACGCGAGGCCGGGGCTGGCAGCGGGCACTGCGGGGAAGCCGTCCGACTCCGGCACGCCGCCGCCTCGGCGCACTGCGGGAGAGCCGGGGAAGCCCTGACCTCCCCAAGGTCGCCGGCACATCGATCCGGACAGCTCGAGCACATGGAAACCGCCCCGGCCGTGCCAGCGCCAGGCTCGCAGCGGGGCCGGCCTCAGCAACGGCGGGACCGCGGGCAGTGACGCTGCAGAAGGCAGGGGTGGCCGGGGGGTGGCACCCCGGGGAGCCCCCTCCCATCCCGCTTCTGCAGCACGCAGCCCTCAGGGCAGGAACCCAGCCCCTGCGGATTCTCTGCTGTCTCGTACCCTTGTGTCCTTTCCTAGGGGGTCTCCTCCTGGACTTGCTGGGCTCTGCCTACCTCGTTCCCCTCAACCCCGGCCTCCCTGGCTGTTTGGGAGTAGAGATACCAGGAACAGGGGGAGGGGTTTGCCCGTGTTCATCTGTGTGCTGGGGGGGTTCTGCAGCCTGCCTGCCCGCCGGTGCCCAGCTCCGCGAATGGCAGATCCCAAATATTGTGAACCCCATCAATCTTCTCACGACCCTGGCGATAAATATTTGCGCGGGGGCGGGCGGAGCGGCGGTGCCCGGGGAAACGCCTGCCCCTCCATCTGGAGGGGGCTGAGCAGACGCTTGGCACGGCCGGCCTGGCATGGCCGCAGCGCGCCTGGGAGGAGAGCCCTGGCACGGGTTCCCCGGCAGATTGGTGCCATCTGCCTCGCGCCGCGCCCAGCGGTGAGCCTGGCGGGGGGAGATAAGGGGCTGCCAGGCGGTGGGAGACACAGATGCTGGCACAGCGCGGGGGTCCCTGCCTCCCCCCAGGTGCTGTCCGCTGGCGTCGGAATGGCCGGGGCTGGCAGGAGCTCGATGCCACCCTGACGTCCACTGCCTGCTTGCCCTGGGCACCCATCTGCTCCCATCCCGCTCGGCCTGGGGGCTCAGCCAAGGGGCACTGCCGGGAAAAGCTCACTGCAGGGCAGAGCCTCGACCCCCTGCCCGGCTGAGCATGACGGCTGGGGGCGGGGGGTGGCAGAGAACCTCGGAGGGTGTGAGGGGCCGGCACTGATCCTGTTCTGCCTCTCCCCGGCTATGGGAGCCTGGGTGGGATGGGGGTGGGGTCCAAGGATGGGAGCTACCGGCATGGGGATACAAGGACGGGGATGCATAGACGGGGAATGCAGGGATGGAGGCACTACGGTGGGGGCGCAGCAAGCGAGCCCAGGGAGGTGGGGAGCACTGGCGGGAGGATGCAGNCCCTGCACCCATCCTGCATCCAGCCCTGCTCCCATCCCTGCTCCCATCCTGCATCCAGCCCTGCTCCCATCCTGCATCAAACCCTGCTCACATCCCCCGCCCTTTCCGCACCCGTCCTACATCCAGCCCTGCTCCTATCCCGCACCCATCCCGATCCCATCCTGCCCCAAAGCCACCGGGGGTGGCGGTCGCAGGGCTGGGTGCAGGATGGAAGCAGGGCCGGTGCTGCTCTGGGGAGGACCCAAGCTCCCGGCACTCCCTGCACCCCACGACCACCCCCGGGGCCCGCAGGGCTGGGACGGAACCTCCCCCCAGCCCGGCAAAGGTTCGCCCACCCGGGGGGGACACGGAAAGCCGAGGATAAGGGAAGACCCGAGGGGCAGATCTCGCTTTTGGCATGGGCCTGGGGGGGCCGTCCGGGCGCTCAGCCTCTGCCGAGGCTGCCCCAGACCGCGGGTGGGGAGCGCAGGGCCGGGGGTTCCTCCATCCCCCGCCTCCCCAGCGTTGCCAGAGCAGCGGCTGGGAAATTGTGCTGACACCGGCAAAACCGGGCGGCGGGGGCGGGGGAGCGCGGGCGCACGTGCTCGGGCTGATAACGGGGGGTCGCGGGGGCTGCGGGGAGCCCGGACTGCCCGGCCGGGGGGGCCCTGCGCAGGAGAGACCCTCCCAGCCCCCTATCTGAGACTAGGGACGCTGCGGGCAGCGCGGAGGAGCGGGCTGGCAGGTGAGAGGAGGAAGGAGAGGGCAGGAGCGGGCAGGCAGAGGGAGCAGGAAGGAGACAGGAGGCAGAATCAGGCAGGAGGGGGCAGGTAAGAACGGGCAGAGTGCCGGGCAGGAGCAAGTAGGAGGGGGCAGGAGGGCAGCATGTCGGGCAGGGAGAAGCTCACTGCGCCCACAAGGCTGTGGTACAGTGATCCCCAGCACCCCTCGAGTGCAGTCACCAGCCTGGCCATGCCATGCAGGGTCCCATCGATGTGGTGGCTTCTTCTCTGCCTCAATTTCCCCACCAAGGTGGGAGGCCGGAGACCCCTCCCATCAGCCACAGCCTGACAGAACATGCCCACTGTGGGCTGGGACTGGGCCATGCCGAGCAGCCACCACCCAGCACCCTGCAGCACCCCAGCGGTCCCATGCTATTGCTCCTGGCCCATCCTGGTCCCCCTTAACCAGGGCCAGAGCGACCTTAACAGTGAAAGTGAGAGGCTGCCAGGCCTTATCAGAGAGTATTTACAGCCGCTGTGTTCCCAATTAGACAGTCAGGTGACTGTGGCTGCTGGGGACCCAGACACTGGGGTCAAGGTCGCCTGTGGAGGGGTGGGGGGTAGCAAAGGGGCAACCACCTCCCGGGGACAGCAGCTGGACATGGCATGGCCAGGGAACCTGCCAGCACAGCACCCCAGTGAGGCACACCAGGTGGCACATGCGGACCCCCTTGCAGATGCAGGGGAGGTCCTGGTACCTGCCTTCAGCTTGGCCACTATAGGTCTCCCAGTTCAGCATCAGGGTGCTCCCAGTTCAGCCCAGTCCAGAGTACTCCAGCCAAGTGTGACACTGCATCTCCAGCTGAGCCAGCACAGGGTGCCTGCAGTCCGGCCCCGTGTGCAGGAACCCCATCCCCGTCAGTACAGGGTGCCCCCAGCACAGCATGCAGCACCCCAGTTCAGCCCAGCACGGCCATGCCTCAGCCCAGTACAAGACACCCCATTCCCTTCCCAGGCACACAGGGCACCCTTAGCCCCCAGCATGCACCCTGCCCCCCCCATTCCCAGCTGAGCACCCACCCTTCCCCCTGTCCGCTTGGGAATTGGCAGTGCCAGGCCCTGTTGGGTCCCTTGGTGCCCTGGAGCAGGCAAGTCACATGCATGGGCACGGGTGCGCGGTGCTGGCAGCACACACACCGGGACACACGGCTGGGCACACGCACGTGCAACCATGTATGTGCCCCACAGCAGCCCAGGGTCCCACCTGGGCCCTGGGGCAGGGTCTGGCCCTGGCTATTCCCTGCTGGAGGCTGTGCCCCACTTTTCCCCAGAGCCGCGAGGGCCTGGTAGTCCTGCCAAACCCCTCTCCTGGGTAGTGGGGGAGGTCACATGCCCGCCCTGCCTCAGTTTCCCCAATGACACCCAGCATGTCCTATGGATGGCTGGGCAGAGCCTGTGCCCACCATGATTCACAACACTAGCACCTGATTTGCTGGCACTGCCAACACCACAGTGGCCTCTGTGGTGCCACTGTCTGTCCCTGGGCTCTGGCCAGTACCAGGCGAAGAGCCACCAGTCCCACGTTCCCCCTGCCGTGGTGTTGGTGAGTGTGGGCTCACGGGGCCAGGGGACATCACCTGGTGCTGGGGGCACGGGCAGGAGGTGCTGCCAGGAGAGGACCAGTATCCTGCTACCCCCACACACCTGGGTAGCCTGGCCTGGCCAGAGGTGGCCATGAGCCCCTCGATCACCCCTAGGGCGGCAAGTCACAGACCCTCCTGGCCATGAACCAGCCCTGTGCAACAGCCCAGCCCTCACGCGGGATCACACAGCATCTCCCCTGGTTCCTCACACACCTGGGGGTGCTGGGGGCGTGGCCGGGTCTGTGGGGGACCCCAGCTGCTGACAGGGTGACAGCATGTCACCATCCAGGGACAACAAACCCGCCCAGGTAAAATACTTCCTTATGAGCTTCCGCTTCCCAGCACGCGGGGAGCTGACATGAGCTGGTGGTGAGGACAACGGCTCAGGGACCCAAACTGAGACCTCCTGCCTGGACTGCACATCGTGACTCAGTTTCTCCCTTTTGACTGACAGCTTTGAGAGCATGTTTGACCCTCCTAGCTGCAATGAAAGCAGCCAGTTCTCCCAGCAAGTCCATGGGATCCCCAGGCAGGTGAAGGGTCAGGACCAGCATACCCTCAGGGCACAACAGGAGCTGCCTCCACCAATGTCATTGCTGTGCCTTCCCCAGACAGCCTCGCTGCTCCTGTCCCTGCTCTGGCATCGAGGGGTTTGCACCATAGTCCATGGCAAATGGGCACTGCTGGACCTCTCCCAGCTCCAGCCCTTGGAGATGCACCAGGAACAGGCTGCCCCTTCCCTGTTCAGGTTGCCCACCCACTCCTCTCAGGTAGGTGCAGGATGTGGGGTTAGCTCTGGGTTTAACCCCCAAAACTCCATGCTAGGAATGCCCAGAGACAGAAGCATCCTCAGGGACCCTTGTGTCCTCCTGCTACCGGGCAGCTGGGATCAGTCCTGGCTGGGGGAGACGTGCCAGGGTAGGGGGACCCACCCGAGAAGCAGTTTGGAGAGTGGGAAGCACTGCAAGGTCTGCAACGGGAAAGGTGTTTGGGAGCACTGTCCCCAGCTGGAGATGGGGATGGGACAGATGGGGAGGAAAAGCTAAAACAAACCCCCCGAGCTGGCTGTGGCAGGGCACAGCCAGGCCCTGCCCTGCAGGCAGACAAGCACCCACCTCTCTCACGGACAAAGTACGCCAGGTAGAGGTCGAGCTCCTTGACAGAGACGCTGATGTGGTGGGGCTGGACACAGAGGATGGGGTTGGTGCACTGGCCTGACTTGACCAGGCGCTCGCCGTCGGTGCTCTCCAGCGGGATCCCTTTGAAGAGGATGACCATGACCAGATCCAGCCGCCACACCTTGTCTGCCTGCCGCAGGCAGTCGATGCGGCGCATCTTGCCTTTCTGGTCGGGGTTGGAGAGGACGCAGCACGAGGGTTTCTTGCCTGTGATGGAGAGCACGAAGTCCTCGCGGCACTCGGGCCGGATGTCCTTGCGCAGCTTGGCCAGGAGGCGCGAGGCCCATTTCTGCTTCACCTCTGGCTTCTCGCTCAGCAGCTCGTCCTTCACTGCCCTCTCCTCATCCTTCGTCATCCTCTTCTCATGCTTCTTGAAGTACTTGCGCTTGCGGGCCTGCAGGTTGAACCAGGTGTAGGCAAAGGCCCTGACATGGGGGAGCAGCGCCTCAATGAAGGGGTGGAACTCATCCTGTGGGAGCAGAGGAACAGGGGGTCACTCCCGGCCAAGTCCCTCCAAGCTCCCTCCCAGTGTGGCTGTGGAGCCCTGGGGACCTGCCAGGTTCATTCCCACTGGGCTGTGTCCCAGTGCAACCAGAAGAAAAAGCTGTGGCAGAGGTACATGCCCACCAGGGATGGGGATCCTCTGACTGCGCAGTGAGTTCATCCCCATTCCAGCAGACCTCCATAAATCCCACTGGCTGCCATTTTCCTGGGCCAGCAACCTGTGGGGAGTGGCTGGGCAATACTGGAGCCAGTGCTGCAGGGGGACAGGCGCCTGCACAAGGTTGGCTCCTTCAGCAGCATCTGGACCCTGTCCCCTTTGCAGGATCTGCATGCCAGGATCTGCTGCCTCCAGGTGCAGAAATCCCACCTGAAATCCCAGCTGACACTGTGCCCCCAGAGCCGCTGTGCCAGTGTCAGGCGCTGCCAGACTACAACACCCCAGTGCCGGGCCCCATGTCTGCAGCATGCCGAGTGCTCCCATGCAAGCTGTGGGTGCCTTGGACCTCTCCACTCCCTCTGGACCAGTGGGAAACTCCCCCAGTTTGCCCCAGTTGCAGCCAGCCCGGCAGCTGGCGCCTGGCCCAGCACACAAGGCGTGCTCTGACTGCCTTTTTCCATTTGGTGAGCGCTGCTGGATGAGTCCGGCCCCAAAAAGAAAACAAGGAAAATGCATCCCCCTCCCTGGCCCCTCCTTCTCGCATCCCATTTTTTTTTCCAATTTGGAAAATCAGTGCTTCCTGGCTGGGGGGCCCACAACCCCACCGTGGGATGGAAAAGTGTTGGGAGCCTTCCTGGTAAGGAGCAGCACAGCTTGGAAAGCAGCAGGCAGAGGGTTGAACATTCCTATGGGCAGCACCAAACTGGTCCCTAAGGCCAGGATTTGGCCCTTGGGGTCCCTCATGACTGTGGGGAGGAGGAAGAGGAGGAAGGTGCTCAGCTGGATTCCTCTTGCAGGGTGTCAGGGCTGAGAGGGAGATGGCTGGTGACAACTGCCACTGCCATGCCACAGGGTCATGCCTGGGGAGGGTGCCATGGGCAAGTGCTGCTCTGAGGTGAGGAGGTGGCCACGGGCAGGAGCTGGGAAAGGACAGAGCTGTGGCTGTGGGATGGGGTGAGTGCTCCAGATCTGGCCCCACTCATCCCAGAGCAGCGATGCCATTCCCTGGCGGAAGCAGCTGTGTCCCAGAGTGACCCTGCCTGGAGGGAACAATGTCCCCTGAAACAGGCTCCCAGCAAGGATCAGCCCCATACAGACCCTGCTAACTCCCACTTGTGCCCAAGTCTAGCACAGATCCCATTAACCCTAAATCTGCTCCCCCAGCACAAGCCCTGAGAACAGCCAGTGGGGGTCCCATGGCACAGCCCTGGTTGTCCCCTGAAATAGTGCCCCTACACAGGCGTGCTGTGACCTGGCACAGACATCCCAGTACAGACCCCACGGTCCCTGAACTCAGTACAGACACCGGTAACTGCTGGCCCCAATTCCCAGCACAGCCCCACTCACGTCCCCAAAAATCCCTGCAAGCACAGATCCTTCCTCATGGGACAGATCCTGCCACCTCTGGGGGCCACCAGCCCCTCTCTGGACACAGAGCTGTGGCCCCACAGGTGTCCCTCCTGTGCCCAACAAGGGACGAGGGACTGTCCCCTCACTGGGGAGCCCATTGTACCCACAGGGACCCCAATCTGCAGGCAAACCCAACCCTGGGGACCTGTCCCTGCTCAGGGGACTCATCCTGCCAGAGGAACCCCTCCTTGGCTGGGGAACCTGTCCACACTGGCTGCTCTCGGGACAGCCACAGGGTCTGCTTCCCGCTTCCCTCCCCAGCAGCAGCCGCTAATTCAGTGCAGCTGGGCAAGGGCTGGGCATGTGTCTTAAATCAGGGAAGAAGGTCAAAGAAAAGTAAGACAGGAGCCGAAAAACGCAGCAGTGAGTTCCAAAAACAATACTTGGCCGGGGCGGTGGGCGGCTGATCTTCCTTGGTGGCCGGTTATTCAGACGAGCCCGACAAATTGCTGCCATCCCCTGGCCCCGCCACCCTCCCCAGGCAGCCGGCGGCAGGGCTGGCCGCAGGGCCGGGGGGGGACACCACGCCATTGTCCTCATCCCTGCTCTCCCGCTTGGGAAGTGCCACCCCAGGCACCACTGCAGGGAAGCGTGGCAAGAACCAGGTTATCCGGGCTGGGTGAGGTAGCACCCTAGGGTGCTGCTTGTGCTCACTGCGGGGGCCGGGGGGTGCTCGGTGCTCTGCCTCGGCGTGGCAGCAATAAACCCCAGTTTCTGTGCCCTCCCCCGCCACGATGCGGGAGAATTTGCAGTTCTCACTCGGACCCACAACTGAGACCCTCCAAAAAACCCGCTGCGTGCAGAAGCCCCTGCAGCCCTCGGGGCCCCCGAAGCCATCGCAGCCAGCCCCCCCCCCCGCTTCCCCGGGATTACGGCAGGCCGGGAGCTGCACCCAAAGCCAATCAGCCCCTCGCCAACTTTCCCTCCCGCCCGGCTTAACCCGCGCCGCGATGCCGCGGTTAAGCTGCTTTAGCAGGGCAGGCGAGGGCGGCTGGGGGGCACCAGGACAACCACCGGGACCGGCTGCTGGTGGGGGCTGAGGGGACGCGCCAAGGGACGTGGGGGCCGTCCCTAACCGTGCATCCAGTGAGTCCCTCAGCCGGGCACACCATCCCGCCGGGCAACAGCCGGCTTCACACCGGATCCACTTGGGAAGGCAAAGGCAGGGATGCACTATCTGGCCGTCCCACTGCCGGATTCCCACCGGGTTCCCCCCATCCAGCTGCCCGAGTGCCGGCAAAGGACTGGTTAAGTGTTTCTCCTGCTGTTTTTCCTTTGCGGGGCTGGGAAGCAGAGACGTGCTGCAATACCCCAGACGAGGCTGCTCCCGGGGCATTTCCGGATGGGAATCTGGCAGCAGAGCCTGCGCTTGGGCCTCATCCAACCCAGGCTTGTAAAGCCCTGCAACCCAGGCAGGAGCACGCCTGCATCGGGTGCTGCCGGCCCCGCTCCGGGCCCCCCTGCACCCCCTTTCCAGGGGCTGCTGGAGCGCTGGCTTTCCATGCCAGGTGCTGTGAGGGGAAACTGAGGCACGGGTCAAGCCTGGCTCTGTCTTGTGGTGGGGTGGGGAGAGGAAGGAGGGATGCTCTGTGTGGAGCTGGGCATGCCATGGAGGATTAACTCCGCAGTCCAGGGCTTGGCAGGGCCAGGGATTGGGAAGGGGCACAGCTGAGGCGCTGCCTCACCCCGCGCTTCTGCCACCGGCTCAGCAGCGCTGGGGCTCTGCACGCCGGGGACCCTCCACCCTGGGGCACGGGGGATGCTCTGTGCCACGCAGGGACACAGCACCTGGCACGGGCACCGCGGCATGGCCTGGCCACCCTCCGAGCATTCTCTGCTCCAGCGCCTTGTCCAAACAGGTCGGGCTCAGTGAAACAGCCTGAATTTTCCAATGAAAAAAACCCCGTTTCCTCAGGAAATTCCGGAGCAGTTTTCACGGGGGAGGCGCTGGGGTGAGGGGCGGAGGAGGAGGAGCGGGACGGGAGGGATCAGACACCTCGGCAGTTGGTTTTGCTGCCCACCAGCATGGCCTCGGCTGCGGGGAGGAGCGGGACGCCATCCCCACCGTGGGCAGGGCACGATGCAGGACAACCTCACTGCATGGCAGCCCCGCAGGGACCACACGGAGTTTACTCTCCGAAAGGATGCTCGGCCGCCTCTCCAGGAGCTGCACACCTCCGAACCGCTGCCGGCTCCCACGGCCGCCGCTCCTGCCAGGTCCCACTCCCCGAGGCCCTGCGAGCCCGGGCAGGGGCTGGCAAGTCGGGCGTCGGGCTCCGTGCCCCTATGGGAAGCCTTGGCGTGGTGGCGGGGGGAATGCGACTACAGAGGTTCCAGTAATCCTGAAAATCTCGGTACCTTAAAAGGGCATGGCAGGGACTTGCTTTCCCCTCGCCAGAGCTCTCAGATGCCCTTAGCATCGACGGCGGGGCCTCTGATAGCCGCTTATAACTGTTCTCCGAAGCGGCTCCGGGTAATGAGTTAACCTGGTAATGAGACCTGTTGCCGAGACAGATGCAAATGATTGGGAAGTGCTCATTAGAGGGGATGGAAGGAGGCACTTAGGCCCTGAAAGGCACCCAGCCCTTCCCGGGGCCGCCCTGCACCCTATTAGAGCCCATTTTACAATAATTGCTCCAGAGGAGGAAATCTATTTGGATTCATCATAAAGTATTTATTAACAAGAGCTTATTCATAATTTTTGCTGCTCGCCGGTGTGGCGCGGCCGGGCGTCCCAGCCTGCCCCGCATCGGAACGCGGCTCCCCGGGCCGGGGGCAGCGAGGGGGCACGGGGGCAGCCGAGGCTCCCAGGGCAGGGACGAGCTGTGCAGGCCTTGCCTTGCACACCCAGCCCCAGGACACAGCTGCCCGTGGGGCAGAACACTCTGTCACAGCCACCTTCCCCCCCACCTCCTGGCTCACCCAGCCCCTCAATTGCAAAATCCCTCCTGCAGCCCACGCTGGGACACAGAGCCTCGGTGCCCAGGGCATCTGGCTGGCACCACTGGCACAGGTGGAGGTGAAGGCAGGACACCGTGCAGCCTCCTCACAGCTTCTCTCTCCAGATCCTGTGGCTTCTTTCCTCCCCCCAGAGCCAAGAGCATCCCCCGGCCAAGATCCACAGATGGCTGGGGGCTGTGGGAGGGCTGCACTGTTCCCACTACGGGTTCTGGTGGAAGGGCGAGCGGAGATGGGGCAGAGGGGCGCTCCCACCCCTCATCTGCTGCCGCGATGCTCAGCCCCGCTCAGGATCAGCCCAGGAGGGGGTGAGCGGGCTCGTACAGCCCCTGGTGCTCACCACGCTCCCGGGACCACGGTGACCANCGGGGGCGCGGGGAGCGCGCCGAGGCCGCGGGTCACAGGAGGCCGCGGCGGCAGAGAACCTGCCAGTTGCTTTGAGAAAACAGCAGGAAGAAAAGCAGCTCTCTTGGCAGCCCCGGGCTCCGGTGCCAGCGCTGCCTGGGCCCCCGCCAGCCAGCACAGCCCGCCCCGCAGAGGGCATCTGGGGGTGGCCCAGGTGGGATGGAGCCGGAGGGGGCTTCTCCGGTGGCACGGTACATGCTCCGACACCGTGCCCAGCACCGCCTCTGGTCTGCCTGCGTGCACCCCCACCCCAGCCACAACTGGCATTGCCGGTTCCCGGGTTTCCTAAATGCACCCCAAACTAGGGAGCAGCGTGCCCAGCGTGCAGGGAGGGGTATGGATGCCCCGGGGATGTATCCAGTAGCAACGCGGCTTGCACTGGATGGTGGAGGAGCCAAGAGGGTTCTGCTGAGGGAGACTCGATGCTGTGAGACCCCAAAGCCACTTGCTGTCTTCCTGGAGGCTTCCTTGGACTTCCCAGGTGCCTCAGTTTCCCCAGGTGCCGTCTCTATGCAGAGAGACCCCCTTTGGGGTTTGGGAGCCGACGGCTCAGACACTTTCCCAGCGTGACCCCACCTGCCCCCAGGGTGAGGCGCTGCCTTTCCAAAAATAAGGAAACTGAGGCATGTCACCTGCCAGACCAGCCCACAGAAGAGGCAAGATGCGACGGTGACTGCTGAGGTCTGGGAGAGGTCTGGAAGCAGCACGGGAGGACCCAGCCCATGACCAAGGAGATGTCCCCTCGTCCTGGGAAGCATCCCGTGGCCAGCAGCACCAGAGCCACGTGGCTTCCCAGCTGAACCCCCCTGCCGGGGCTCCAAGGAAGGGAAATGTTTCATGGAACTGGGAAAAAAAAAAGCTTTGCCAACGGGTCCTGGCGCTGCTAGCTCCTCCACCCTGCCCTGCGTCAGCGTGGGGCCCTGGGGGTGGCCTGTCCCCACCATCCCTGCTCCTGGCACACGGTGGGGGCTGCGATGCCCAAGACCCAGCACTGTGCCCATCCCAGATCCCAGGGCCTAAGCCTGGGAGCTGCCAGGATGTGACCCAGGGATGGAGTTTGTTCCCAGGAGTACAGAGGGAAACTGAGACAGGAGATGTGCTGGGAATGGCAGCACTGTGTTCACTCTGGGGAGGGGGAGCCACCAAGAAGGGTCCCTCCAGCCCCCCCAGGCCAGGCCCAGGGCTCTGAGCCTGGCTTTAGCCCCTGACGCAGAAGGTTTTATTTCCCTCCCAACATATTTTTAGCCCTGCCTGCTTTGTCCTGGCCTTTCTGAGGGAGATTAATTCCCCCCCATCATGCACCATTGAAGGTGCAGGGGTGCAGAGAGGTGTCCTCAGCTTCCTCCTGGGGGTGCCTGCTGGGGGGATTGGCGCTTGGGGCTATCTCTGCACCCCATGATGGGCAGTGCTGTGATGGGTTTGCGGGGCTCACTCTTCTGCAAATCCAATCCCAGGAGCAAGTCAGTGCTTAAAAATAGCCCCGGCCTTTTGCCGTGGAATCGGTGACCTTGCAGGAGGATCGGCCACCCCGGGGCCTGGGAGGTGAAAAGTTCATGGGCCCCCACCGCAGCCCCAGGGCCTTTGCTGTGCCATGGATGTGCCAAAGGCTCAGCCCCTCCTCCAGCATCTCATCGTCTCCCTGGGCGCTCGGGACAACCTTCCAGGATCCTCCACAGAGAGATGGGGAAACTGAGGCACGGGGTGGTGCTTGGAGGTCAAAGGGGCTGGGTGTGTCCCCGAAGGGCCACCTCTGAGCCTGGCCAGGCCCTGAACCCCAAGCACTGAAGGATGGGTCTGGTTCAACGGGTGGAGAGGGGATGTTCATCCGCTTTCGGCAGCTCAGCAGAGCCTTCTTGGGGAGATTCAAAGGCTGAGCCCGGCTGGGTCCTATTTCGGGAGGGTTTTGGATGCCTCCCAAGAGACAGAAGTGGGTGGGGGCTGACCTGCACAAAGGGACTCTGTTCGGGCTGCTGGGCTCCGGCGGTGCCCGGCGCAGAGGCTGGTGGCTGTGGCCGGTCCCCTTGTCCCCCACGTGATGGGTCAGCAGCCGGGGTTGGGGCAGGAGGTGAGTGCCCTCCTCCCATGCTGGGTGCTGCTCCCCACCTGCATGTAAACTGAGGCCCGGGGTGGGACTGCCCTTGCCTCCCGGGTGCCGCTGTAACCGCTGAGTGACACTGCCATACTGCGGAGACGGCCGTGCCAACCTGCCTCGTGACGTGGGCTCCAACAGCCACCCGCCCTGGGCTACTTGCCCAGGCTGGCCCCGAGCCATCCTCTAGGGGAGTCCAAGGTCCCCCAGTGGGGTCGGGCACTTTGGGAGCCAATATCCCTGTCACAGCTCCATGACTGTACAAGAAAAACCCCTCGACAGGCCGGATCCCACCAGCTGGATGCCACCACAGGGCACACTGGGGGGTACCAGCGTACTAGCACCACTGGCCCTGGGACTGGGGGCCCCCTGCATCACCTCACTCTCCCCCCGTGGCCCCTTCAGGGCCTGGAGGGCTCCAGAAAGCTGGCGGGGCCGCGGTGCCGTGAGCAACCTGTGCACATTTCATGCTGCCTGCCGCACGCAGAGCTGTGAGCGCCCACGGGCACTAGGAACAGAGACCCTGGGATGGGGTCTGAGGTCCTCACCAAGCTGATGCTGGGCAAGCTCCTGTCGCTGTCCCCACGTGGGACATAGCAGTGATGGCTCAGCCCCGGCTGCTGCTGGTGACTCCTCTCTCCAACCAATTCCCCACCGCAAGGCGAGGAAGCTGGTGAGCGCGTCCCGGTTCCCTCCGGCAGTACCTCAGGATGCGATGCAGTCATCGTTAATGCATCTGGACTCATTTATGGGGATGAGAAAATGTTTCCAGGTTTCCCACAAAGTCCCATTAAGATCCCAGTCCCGCTCTATTTTTAGTGCCGTCATCAACAACGCCTTTCCCAGCCACCCCGGCGCTCCAGAGCCCCATGGGGCTGGTGGAGGCACCCTGGGCACACGCCTGCCTGCCTTTGCGGGGAGCTGAGCTGCACACAGACTGGGTGGCTGGAGGGGACAAATCCTGGTGCTGCACTCCCTGACCCAGCAGCTTTGCACCCATGGCTGCACCCTGGGGGTGAGGGTGCCCCAGCCTGGCATTTGCTTGGGAGCAGAGGAAGAGAGAAACATGGTGGGAAGCCACAGAAAAAGCCATCCTTAGGTCACTGCATCATCAGAGGCTGCAGGACCCCACTCACCATGAAGGATGGAGAGCGGCTGCATGTGAGCATCCCTGCAGGTGTAGGGTGACACCCTGCCACACCAGATTGTCACCTGGCGATAGCCAGTGGCTGGCCCAGCCAACCTGTCCATCAGCAACCCCCGGCGCCCTGGCAGCATCTCCTCCCGGGCAGCGGGTGCCCACAGGGCTCTCGGTGCAGCTGGCAAGGACACGAGGATCCTGCCCTCGGCGCTGTGCCCTCCCGGGCTATCTATAGCCGTGACCTCAGCGAGAGCCAGGGCAGGACCCGGCTGCGCATCGTCCCTTCTTGGCAGGGCCACCACCTCAGCCCCCACCCGGCACAGAACTGCCGCCAAGCCGAGGCTTTTATCCCGTACGTTTGCTAATCCGACAGGATTCGATGTCAGGGGCTGCCCACGGGAGGCTCACAAAGGCCGTTTCCAGGGGTGCTCAGCCAAGCGATGGAGAACGGCAGCCAGGAAGGGCAGACGGCGGTGCTGGGTGTCACCGCCTTAGGTGACAGGGTCTGACCCCGCGGGCCGGACGGGAGGGAATGCGTGTGACCCGGCTGCCAAGAGGTCGAGCAGGGGACGTCCTTGCGGAGGCAGGGGTGACATGAGGACACCCCGCAGCTGCGCCCCGCAGGCGTCGGGGTCACAGCCTCCCGCGGAGCCGGGGGTCGTGGGGAGGACCTGCTCGCTCTGCGCCAGCTGCCCCGGGGGAAGCGGGGAAGGGGTGGCCCAGAGGAGGGGAATTTCCCCGGCTTTTTTCTCCAGCAAACTCCTTGGCTTGTGCAATTAGAGAAATTTGTTTAACAAACTCCCGGGGGAGCGGAGCGGGAAGGTGGGGTGGCGCGCGGCCAGGGCGCTGCTCACACAGGCCCGCTCCCTCCCCGCCTGCGCCTTTGATCAGCAGCGCACTGCGCCGGGGGACGGGAGCCCTTCCCCGTGGCCGGGGCCACCATGTGCCACGGAAGTGCCCCGGACCCTGCGGACACGCTGCCCGTGGCAACCCTTTGCCACGTGTCGCCTCAACTGCTGCTTCGCAGCCCCCTCCGCTCATCACCCCCATTCCCATCTCCCTCGTGCTCGCCGGGCTGGCACGACCCTGGCACCCTGCCACGCTCAGCCCAACCTCCCGGGCCACAGGTGCGCACACGTGTGTGCCCCGCCGTGCCCGTGCGCAGCGCAGGCTCCGGGCGCGCACTCGCCCGCTCGCTCCCGCTCTCTTTCTCATGCGATGCCATTTCCATCAAAAACTCTTTACTCGGCACTTTCCTCCTCATTGGTATTCACGCCGCGCGCTCGCTGTCCTGGCGCACAGGTTACTAAAGGAGATTTTGCGGCGCAGCGTGGCGGGGGTCACATTTCAGCCTGCGCCGTCTCGCTTTCCCAAATCGCTGGGCAGCAGCCAGGGAAGGCGGGAGGGGGTGCGGGATCCGGCACATCACAGCTCCCGCCAGGGAACCGTGGGACCAAGCGGCCTCGCCGCCTGTGGCAGCGGGGCGAGGCGGGCTGGCGGCGGCGCCTCTGCAGCACACAGTGATGGGTGGCTCCCTGGGGACAGGCAGCCGGTCACCGGCGCTCGCCGTCCTCCCGGCAGCCCCACGTGCCGCTGCAATGGGGGAGCACCTGCAAAAGGGGGTCTGAGCAGAGAGGGGGGCACACATTTGGCGTTGCCGCCACCCGCNGGCGTTGCCGCCACCCGCCAGCACCCAGATGAGCCCTGGGTGACATCCACCGTGCCCCTGGTGCGACTGTACCCCCAGGAGGACATCCTGGGGTGTGGAGAGTGCAGTGGTGCCTCCCCTTTTCAGGGCTGGTTTGGGGAAAGGGGAAATGTCTTGGTGGAAAATCAACATTTCTCTCTCATGGGCTTTTTTTTTTTTTTCCTTTGAAAGCAAAAATATGTCTTGGTTTTTCGTGATCAGAAACATGTTGGGGGTTTTGTTGGACAACAGCCGGTCAAATACCATTTTCCCGTGAAGGGAATGCAGGGGCCCTTTGCAAGGAGAGCGAAAGCCTTCTTTAAAAAAAAAAAACAAAACAAACCTCAGCTTAAAAAAAAAAAAAAAAAATCCACCTCGCTATGCACTTGAATAAGCTCCCAGGGAAGAGGGGTCAGCAGGAGGGCCAGATCCCGGTGTTCCCATGCCAGGCAGTGCTGCTGGAGTGGCGGCGCTGGTGGGGAGGGCAACGTCCACGGCAGGCAGCCTGAAGCCCAGACCTGGAGATTTCGCCCAAAACGCTGCTCAGCGCTGGCTGCTGGCCGGGGAAGGAGGATTAATGCGCTTTTAGAGCAGTGGTGAGTTAACCGAGAAATCAATCCTTGGCAGTGGCTGGCCCCAGGTCCCCCAGCGCGTGAGCGCTGCCGCACCTGAGCCACGGGATCCTTTCCCAGCTCCTCTCCAGGACTTGGGAAGCTCCGGGTCTTGGCGGCCGGCGCAGGGCGTTGGGTCCCAGCCAAGCTGGCACAGAGCGCCCGGCCGCGGGGGATGCCTGCCCAGGGCCGACGTGACGGATGGCGAGCTCAGCCGCGCGGCCGGGTGCGAGCCAGGCCCCGGGATGCCCCGGGGGTACCCCTCCCTGCAGCTGGCACATCCCAGGGGTCTGCAGACCCCCCTCATGGGTGAGATCTCCGGGTGTCTGGCTGCCAGGGCAGGGAGGGAGGCTGAGCTCAGGCTTTTGCCTGCACCAATTTGGAGCATCCAAAAGCATCTTGGTACCCCAAATCCATGAGGATTTGGCACTGGGCACTCCTGGCCCACCGTGAAGGGGTGCTCCACTCAGACTCAGCCCCACCAGCAGCTCTCAGCCATGCTGTGCAGACGTCACCAGTGATGCCACATGATCCTGGCAGGGCTTGGCCCCCACTGATGCCCTGGCTGCTCCCATCGCCTTCGCCACCCTGCCTCGACCTGCCCGGCACACCCCAAGGAGCTGTGGGAGAAATCTTCTCCCCATGGGTCCCTAAGGAGCACATCCCTGCCACCCCAGGGCCCCGCCTACACTCCTCAGCTTGGGTGCAAGGAGTGATGGGGACAGCAGCCCTCCCAGCCCCCTCCCACGGGCAGCCAGCCCCCTCAGAGATGCTCTGCGCCGGCACTGCCATCCTTAAACACAGGAGCCACAGCATGCCCGGGGGTGGCAGGCAGTGTGCCAGCTTCACAGGGAGGGATTTTTGCCTTCCCGACAACCCTCCTTCTTCCCCAGAGGGACTCTGGGGGTGCTCCCCATCACCATCACCATCCTGCCACCAAGGGCCTGGCTTGTGGCAAGAACAGGTGCAAGCACAGCGGGAGTGATGGGGAAAAATGGGCACCCCTTGGGCTGCAGGGACGCGTCCAGGGGCCTGGCACAGGGATGGGTGGCACAGGCACCACCAGGCAAGGAAGGCGGGTGGGCAGACAGGGCAAGCTCTCCTTGTCCCTGGGGCCATTCCCAGAGAGCCGTGCCTGGCAGGGACCTGCCTCCACCACCTCCAAAGGCAGGAAACGCTGACCATCCCTTTCCCTGTGAGTACCAAATCCCTATTCAGGCCCTCATCACCGTGCACAGCCCTGGGTTGGGATGGATTCCTCAGTGCCACCGTGGCAGTTCTCCCCTGGGCCCTTGAGCTCCCCATTTCAGGGCTGCCCAGGGCTCCTCGGGGAGCCGCCTTTCTCGCTCTTTGCTGTGCCTTGATAAGGGCTGGCTGGGCCAGCCCTTGCCATGGCTCCTCTGCCCAGAGAGCCTTGCCACGCCAGCACTGCCCTGGCCACACTGTCCATGCCACAGCCACCCTGCAAGGGGGGAAAGCCACCGGCTCAACACAGGATCAGACTACGGCTCCTAGCATCCATCCCCAGCTCTACCAGGCTCAGGGGAATAGAAAAGCACCAAAGGGAGCTATTCCCAATTGCTCCAAGAGCTCCAGGCAGTGTTCTGGGCTCCGGCAGCTGGGCTTTGTTCAGCAGTCTGCAAAGGCGTGTGCGCACCCGCAGCACTGGGCACGCGGTGGGATCACTCCCTGCCCTGCTATGGAGGGAACTGCGGGCATGAGGGACCTGAAACACGGTCAGGGAGGGAACTGTGGGCAGGGCAAAGCTGCCCAAGGAGGAGAGAAATCGGCAGGTACCTCGAAAAAGGGGGGCTGATTTACTGCACGAAGCCCCAGACGAGTTCAAGGTGATGAGGGGGAGAGCGGCACAGCGTGAGCGCCGACCAGCAGCCCCTCACGCAGCTGGCTTTATCCAGTCTGCCTCCCCGCATGCCCATCCCGGCCCTCCAATCCAGCATCAGAAACCTCACTGAAAACAGGATCTATTTTCCCTGGGTGAGGATTTAAGATGGGATCAGGCAGGAGCAGTGGGCGCGAGCAGCGGGGCAGGGCTCACCAGGGCAGGCGGGCACGGCGTGGCGGGCGCCGCGGGGAAAGCGAGGATCTCCCGAAGGTTGCATTTAAAGAACAGCCTCATTGTTTTTCCCAAACAATACTCAGCAGATGGGAGAATTGAAAGTGTGTTGCAACCTTCCCTCTCTTCCCCCGCCATGCCCGGCTTGCTGCTCCCATCCTTTGGCAGCCGATCTGAGCTCCCGGCTGGAAACCAGTTCTCCGGAGCTACTGGTGGAGGGGGTAAGCACCGGTGCTGAAAAGCTCCAGTGCTTTTGGGGAAGAGAGCTTGCCAAAGGATGGCCCATGAGATGTGCCCAGCAGACAGCTCCCCGCTCCAGCCACGTGCCTGCAGCAGCAGTGGCAGCCGAGCGAAGTGTGGATCCCGGCCATGGCCAGGGAGAGGTGGGATCCCCTCGGATGCCTGGAGATGTGGCTGTGACCATGCCACGTGGCCGCAATGCTTCTGGCAGCCCAGCTCCACCCCCAGGCCCCGAGCCGTGCCTGTTCGCTGGTACCGAGGTTTGTGCCAGGCCACTTTAGCCAGGCACCCCCCGACGCCCCTCAGATCCTGAGCCACTGACTGTGGCACCCACGGGGGTCCGTGCCTGGCCACTGGCTCTCGGTCAGGCAGTGCGGGTGCATCGCCTCTGCCATCCCAAAATCAGCTCTGCACCCCTAGGGCCTGGGGAGAAGGAAGAGGGTCTCTGACCAGACCCTGGCGAGATGCCCAGCTTCCAACATTGTGGCTGCCTTGGAGGATGGTGCCCATCTCACTTCATTCCCATCCTGCAGGAACCAGGGTGGGGGCCTGGGGGTGTGCTGGGGGTACTGCCAGGTACAAGCCAGAGGTGTAGCAGCATCACCAGTCATAAAATTTGCAATATTCCCCCACCAGAAGTATCCCATATCTCCCTCCACTGCGGATCCAGGAGCCAAGGATAACCGTTATGGCTCTGGAAATCCCTTCGGCTTCTTGGCAGCAGCTCCCCGGGGACACATGTGCAGGTCTCTGGCAGGTGCTCAGCTCCAGGGTTATTTTGGAGCCGGGGCAGCCGGACACCCCGCGCACCCCGCCCCGCTTCCCCGTGGGCAGGGTGAGGCCTCGTGAGTGGCGGCGGTTCCGGCGCTGCTTCCCTGCTAATCCGGGCAGCTCCCTCTTGACTTCCCGGCCCGTCCCTGAGGGGGGACAGAGGTGAGCTGCGGAAGCGGGAGGAAGTCCCCAAGCCGGGACACAGAGCTGGGGAGGGCATGAAGCCACCCTCTTGCCTGACGGGAGACACGGCCGAGGCCGGGGCCAGGAGCGGGTCACGGGCGATGCCTCTGCCAGGGCTATTCTGGTGCCGCTGGGCTCTGCCGCTCGGGCCTGCTCCGCCTGGGAAGGGCGCCCGCCTGAGGGTCCCGCCGTGCCAGCGGCCGTGCCGGGCTCCAGGGGCTGCCGGTGCTGGTGACGGGCAGATGCGCAAAGGCTAAGGCAGGGCGGCTCCCGCGCACGTTCCAATGTATCCACATCACCATCCGCAGCTCCCGAGCCCGGGCGAGCCTGCCCACCGCGCGGGTGGGATGGGAACGGCAATGGGAATGGCTGGGCTGGCCGTGGGGACCATGGCTGCTCCCATCCCAGCCGGGCTGGATCCGAGCTGAGGCTACATCAGGGTGAGCGGGAGGGCACCAGAGCCTTCCCCGTGCCCAGGCAGTGGGGCAGGGGATCCGTGGAGGAAAAACCAGCTCCCCTGTGTCGGCCCGAAGGAGTGCTGGCAGCAGCACGGGTTGGTGAGAAGGGCTCCTTCCAGCCCCGGCCCGCTCAGCGACCGCACAGCTTCCCACATCACACCAGCACTGTGAGCTGGCAACAACAGGCGCTGCCAACCCAGCACCAGCTGGAGGCTGGGAGGGTGGGGAGGTCGTGGGACCCCTGGGAGGGATGGAGTCAGGGTGGGAGAGGTGGGATGGCAAGGAAAGGGAAAAGAAGAAAGAAAAAAAGGGGGGGAAAAAAGAAGAAAGAAAAGAGAAAAAAGCAAACGAGAAAGAAAGCAAGCAAGAAAAAAAAAGCAAGGGAAAATAAAAAAGAAAAATAAGAAGGGAAAAAGGAAAAAGTACAAATAAAAAATAGAAAGAGAAAAAGAAAGAACAGTTTAAAAAAAAAAAGCAAAGAAAAAGAAAGAAAGAAGGAGAAGTAAATAAGCCAGATTGAGGTGTGACCCTTGCCAAGTCAACCACACGACAGGGAGCAGCACCTCAGGGTCATCTGAGCAGCCCTGGTGCTGCCCACCCTGCCCGTGTCCTCACCCGCCTCACGCTGCTGCCGGGCAGAGCTGGGGCCGGACCCCACACTGCCCCCACATCTCGCAGTGCCACGAGGGGACCCCCACGGACCCCCGTGGGCAGCGGAGCCCAAGCCCCGCGGCAGAGCCAGACCCAGCCCGCAGCTCCGTCCCGAGGGAGGGGGTCTGGCACGGGCAGGGGGGTCCAGCAGCAGCACCCCCTCCCCACAGCAGAGCCCCCGCGGGTGCAGCATGAGGCCGGGCCCGGGGCGGGCAGCGGCTGCCAGCAGGGAACAGGTTACGAGGCAGGGAAAGCTGCCTGCTCAATAATTAAATAAATATCAGCGATCAATAAGCACAATGCAAAGGCAGAGCCGCAGTGGTCGCGCTGTGGGCAAGGGGGGGGTGTTCCTGAATCTCCCCTATGGCCATACCGGCTGTTGGGGGGCGATTTCGGGGACTCCCCGCTTGCCTGCACCGTGGGCCCAGGCACTGCCACCCTGCCGCGTGCCATGGGACCACGGCAGCGCGGCCTGGGGTGTCACCAGTGTCCCCATGCACGGCTTGGGGCTGCCCCTCGTCACCCCAACACCCCGACGGGGACTGGCATCGCCCCTCACCTTGGATCCTGAGGGGGTGCCCCCCACATCCTGCTGCGCGCAGCCCCCCCTGCCCTCTCGCCCGCCAGCGTAGCGTGGCATGGCTGGGTGCACATTGTCCCAAAGTTGGAGGATTTAGAGCAAAACGCCTGTGCCCCCCCAGCCCTTGCACCCCACCATGTGCAGCTAGGCTGAGGGGGGGAAGGAAAAAGTTTCATGCTACGTAAGAGACAGCACGGCCGAGCCCGAGGCTGCAATGCTGAGCCCCCCCCAAGCTCCCTGAACCCACCGAGGACCCTCCACACCCCACGGTGTCCCCCCTCACCCCCAAAACTGGCGGCTTCCCCGCACCACACACCTCTGGGCGCAGCAAGCAAAAAATAAAACCCAAACCACAATGCAATCTTCCAACCCCCCCACGCCCCAAGTGAAAGTGAAGGCTGAAAAACCCAAAAAACACCAGAAACACCATAAAAAAAACCCTGCAAAAGGCGAGGGAGTGGGACAAGAGGGGAGCGCGGCTCCTCTGAGCAGCCCTGCATGGCCCCAACCCGCCTTTCTCTGTTATGATTATTTTTAGGGAGGGGGTTGTTACATTTTCTTGTTTTGGATTTTTTTTTTTTT
>WBMY01004155.1:1582378-1680271 GCA_013397315.1 Donacobius atricapilla | reverse complement strand
AGAAGGTGAGGCGGCCCTACCCCCGAGCCGCGTGTGCTGGCCCGCGGGGACACCTGGCCTGTGGCCTCACCTCGTGCTGTGCCCCTCTGGCCGCCCCCTCAGCCTTGTCCTCATTCATTCCGTGCAGGTTTATGGGCAGGGCTCGGGCCTGGAGTGCAGGCGCCACGTCCAGAAGCTGAACTTGCTGCAGGGTGAAGCAGAGGAGGCGCTTGGTTGGACATCTTGGTACAGCGTTTATCCTTTACCTGTTCGATGCTTTGGATGTGCTGCAGCTGATGTGCATCTTCGCACACTGGGTGCCTGTTGGCCAACCTGAGCACACTGAAGGTTTTCTGGCCTGTTGGGAAGCCTTGACCATGCTGGGTTTGGCCTCGCCTCAGAGGAACAAGCTCTTTGTCAGGGATTTAATGTCCCAGCGTGTTTCTTTTGATGAGGATTTCTTTCAGATAACTATAGGTGATCAATAGCATGTGTTAGTCAGGGCTTTACTCATTAATATGTACACAATAGGATTTGGGTTTGTTGTGTTTTTGATTTTTTTTAATTTGATCTTTCTTACGTACTGTTTGATGAGCTGACTCTGGAGATGTCCCTTTTACAGATTACAGTCCTCATCAGATTACATCCTCAGGAAACATCCATTTGAAGAAGTTGCTGCCTAACTGTTGGCATTTAGGGGGTTCACACTCTGAATCTTTTGAGTAATCATTGCTGCTATTGATAAAAGACTTACTCAGTGCAAACACTTTGGTGTAATTCCTGTGGGCTGGAAAATCTGAGTAGCACCTTCCTGTTTATTTAATTTCTGAATCTCTTTATAAATCGTCTAATTTTGGAGTGGTCTTGAACTGGTCCAGCCTCCTTTTTATTCAAAGTTATTTTCAGAGATCGGTCAAGGGTAGTTACGTAACTTAGTTGTGATTACACAGTGCATCACAGTTAAACTTGGGGAAGAAAACTCATTGTTCACTTTATCAAAAAGTGTTGCTATTTTTATTCTCAAAGAATTGTGACATTCAAAACATTATGAAACAACTTCCCTTTTCCTTGCTTTCATGGGATAAAATGAGTGAGTTTAAAATGTTGTATCAAACAAACACTGTTATATCCCTAGTTAAGATCAATTAAAATTTATCATTTCATAATTAGTGGCTTTAGATCAAACTTGCAACTCTGTATAGCAACAAGGAGGGCTCTAACTTCAGCTTCTAACTAGATTTAATCAAGTATTTGTGCAATGTATCTTGCAAATCATTCATTTGGTGTAAGTTTTTCCACAGATCCTGTTTTTTCTGATTTGTCTCCTATCTAGTGTTCCTGTCCGTGCTTCTGTTCAGTCCCTTGTGCTATGACTGGGTGATTTGAAGCCTATAAATAAACAGACAGGAGTGTGTTCTAGAAATTGTAATTTAAACCTCTGTTTTAGGTGTGTAGAAGACTCTGTAAATGACAGCAAAAATAGAGCAGTACAACATGAGGACAGTTCAGTCCAGCAGGTAAGATCCCTACAAAGCTGAGGTAAATACAAAACCGTTCTGTTCTGGGTGAACCAGTGATCCCTTTCTATGGTTCAGACAGCTGAAATGATTTATCAAATCAAAAAGGCTCCTGCAGAGACACGGGGAGATGTACACAGAAACTGCACCACTGGGGACTGACCCTGGGAACATGATACAGGAGTGTGTCCTAAATTGATTCATGATTTGAGGCATTTGGCACATGTGTAACAATACCAAAAATGAGAACCCCCATGTTTTGCTGGTTTTAGTAATTTTCCAGTGTTGTAGGAGGGAAGGACAGAAGGCAGTCGTTGGAGTAAATATCTGGAACAGGAGAGAGAAGATCAGGAAGATGACGAGGAGGCAGCTCTGGAAAGGCAACAGTTCTGTTCCCAGAGAAAGAACACTGTGGGAGAACAAAGGTACAGAGAGAACATTTGCAAATTCAGTTTTGCAATTCCTGCCCCCCAAGTGGTGACACTTGAAGGTGTGGGAGGGAGCTCATCTCTGAGATCTGACCTAAGGTGCAGGTTGCAGTGTATGATCTGAGATGAGCAGGGCTTTAGTATTTGGGGATTAAGAGCCATGCATTTTATGAACCTCTCTGGCAAGCTGTGAAAAGAATCACAGTGGATCTAATCTGTCCTCCTTGTGAATGGTTTTCCTGGCCAGGAAACACACAGAGCGCTTCCTCCCCAGCAATGTTCCAGAGCATGCAGAAGAAAGTGGAGTTTCTCAGCTTGTCTGTGAAGCCAAAAAAGTTAAAACCACTGAGGTATTTTAGCTATAGAAGATGCTCCTGTCCTCTTTTCTATCATCATAATTTTGAATTATGAGTCTTTCTCTGCTCTTCTCCAAGCAAGCCAATGAATGACTGGGGAGAAAAAAAAAATGTGTTGGGGGTTTCTCTCTGAAAGGTTTTATTTAGGCAAAACCAATGCCATCTTAAACGCTTCTATGCTGCATTTATAACCAAGTTCTCTCCCTTCTTACAGCACAAGGAATGCTTTGTAGCAGTGCCTGCTGGACATGATGGAGATGCTGGTTTTGGAGGCAGCGTGGTTCCTGCTGTCTGTGAGGCTGTAGTGCCTGAGGAGAATACACAGCCCCCAGCTGCTTGTACCAAACCATCCAAGTGGGAAAAATTTCTCTCACTATCTGACAACTCCAGCAAGAATTCTGCTGCAGTGACCATGGCACTGCAGGAGGGCAGCGGAGGTGTGGGGCTGGACAGCACCACTGCTCCTGGGGCCTGGAGGTGCTCAGGACAGGCTGGAAGAACTCTGCCTCAGGGTACAGGTTTTGGGTTTACAAAGTGTGTTGCTAGCACTGAGGATCTGGCCTCGAGACTGCCCAGCAGCCGGTGCTCCCTTGGGGATGTGCTCAGAGAACCTCAGAGCCAGGTGCTAAAGCTGGGACCTGCTGCAGGGACCACTGCAGGAAGGTGCGGCTTGGATAGCAAGGGCAGGGTAAACACCCTTGTTAACTCTAACCCTGTGCCAAAGCTGAGCAACCCTTGTTACGGGCAGCTCTTCTGCACAGGTGAGGAGTTTGATGATGATCTCTGAGCTCAGGCATCTCTAGCATGTCTTTCTTGTCTCCAATGTATTTGATATGTTGTTTACTGAGACCGTTTTGTACTAAAGGTGATTTTACTCAAAGCCATAGAGAACTGCACTATTAAAGTTGTTTACTTGCTTGATGGTTGTATTTGGGGGAAGGGAGGGACGGGGAAGAAGAGACTTGCTCTCAGGTTACAGTGTTGTCTAGCAACCTCAGCAGCTAGAAATAGGAAGTAGGTCAGCTTGGGGAGAGAGAGCTCCCAGGCTTTAAGGATTCCTGGCCTGTACAATTAAATTCTATGATTGTCCCCTCCTTACAAACTACATCTTTGTTGTAATCTCCCATAGCAACCCTTTCTTCCAGAGCTGCAAGCAAGCTCAAGAGCCAGCAAAGGATGAGGATTCCTCTTCCTAAGTGTAGCCCTAAGTGTACACCAAAGTATGTAGAAAAAGGCATTCCTGGGCTGCTTCACGTGTTCAGCCTCATCCATAAATAACGTAGCTGTAATAGTGAAATGCTCACAGACAGATCCCATGCAGTAGTATTTATTTTTCCTCCATTCTACAAGCACTTAAGAACATGAGACAGAAACCAGAGTAGAAAGAATGATGAACCACAGTAACTCATGCTGCATTAACTGCTTTCAGCTAGAAAAGTGCTTTTTGTTACTACTACAAGTGAGGTGGCTGCTTAGAATACTGGATGGCATCTAGTGCTGCCCCAATGTCGCAGTTCTTGGTCTGCAGGAGCCGAGTAAGCCATCCACCCTCATCAGAGAAACCCATGGAGAGCATCTGGGACAGGGACTCGATGAGGCGAGGGTCAGCTTCTGTGAAAAGAAAAGGAGTTTAGAGTTCAGCTGTTTCATGTAATTGGAAAACCAGGCAAAGCTTTAATAGCACTCTTTGAGAGGAGACACACTCTTCTTTGTCTCCCAGGAGTGCAGATCTTTAAGATACACAATACAAAGTCAGAGCTCACAAAGATGCTTAGTCAGGCTCAGCTGCCTTGCTGTGGAACTCCCTGCTGATCTCAGTTGAGGGGTCTTGGTGTTATTGGCTCCCACCAGGAAAGTGCTGCCCTAAAGCCACAGGATGTACCTGTCCACATCCTGCATTTAAGGCTCTCTTGAGCAGTACACAGCAAGGACATGATTGAGGACAGCACCTATTTCGTACTGCTGAAATGGCGTATTAGCCTAAGGTCAGACACCTGGTTAAGAGTTAGCAGCCCACGTTCAAGAGAGGAACCACTTGATCATCTTTAACACAATGCAAGAGCTGCCAAACCTGCCCAAGTCAGGGACACGTTTGGCTTTAACTTACACAACACCTTGGTTTCTACCACCTCTAGGTTGTGTCAGGCCAAGCTGGCAGTGCCCATGCCAAAGTTACTCTTAGTTTTGAAACCTGCACACTCTCTCCTACCTGGGGGAAGGTGTGGGTAGAGAGCAGCTTCTCGCAGTCCTGTAGGTCCTGGCTGGGGAGGATCCTGAGGCACATTCAGGGAGCTGGGACCATCTGTGTCTGGCATTTGCAGAGACTGCAATTCACCTGTGGAAGGATCCACTTCCTTGGATGGTAAGTGGGTCCAGTCCTCCTCACCCCCCGATGAACTGCTAGACTCACTGTGTTCCTGAAATGGAAAAAAAAAAGCTCCAGGTGCTGTAGTGCTTTGCAGGCAGAGTGCACACTGCTACTATTAATGTAAGGAATTACATCTACAAGAAGTCTCACCACCTTTGCTGTAAAGCTGTCAATGTGCTGTATATCACTTAATCAGATCTCATCTTAATTCACTCCCACCGCAAGTGCTAAGTGATTATATTCAATTACTGTCATAGTTCTGTACCTGGGAGTGGAAGCTGCCATCTTCCATTTGTGTGGTCACAGGATCTACCACCATGTCTTGTATCTGTTCTGCAAGAACATTTACTTGTGTAGCAGATTCTGTGTTATTCCAGTCTGCTTTGGTCTGAACATTCTGGGTTGGAGCACTGCTGGTTGCCTCAGCATTGGTCTCTTGGCTGGCAGAAGTGGGAGCCACTTTGCTTCTCTGTCCTCCATGTTCCACATCGATGTCAACTTCAATGCCTAGAAAAGCATTCGAGGTGCACAGTCTTAAGAGGTTTTCCAAAGCACAGTGCTAAATGATCCCAAATGGATCAATCCTGCTCTACTCTCTTAAGGCTTCTGTCATCCTACAATTTGCTATGTAACATACAGGAGTTAAAATACAAAGTCTTCTTTAATAAAAAATAGCTAAGCACCATCCTCTACACAGACAAGCCCTACACTTAAGAGGGCCAGGATGGAAGTTACAGCTATGTCCCCATAAACCAGGCAAAAATTCAGAGTCATCATTGACTTGGTGTTACAGTGCTGACACATTAATGAAATCTTTCCTCATTTTCTCTCAAAGAGAAAGTACTGAGTGGCTGTTCTAAGCCTAAGCATTATTAGTATCCAAGTCTAAGTTAAGCCTTTGAGGCTTAGGAGGCTGGAAGCAATTCCAAGACCAGTCACAACTGACTGCTGCTCCTGTTAAACAGACCTATAAGCCAGTCTCAGGGACTGGTAACGAACTGTAGGTCACTTACCCAGGGGGCTCAGAAAAGCTGCAACACTCTCCCCAACATTCTTTAGGAAGGTGACATTGGGGTCCTGAGGCTGGCTGTTAGTAGAAGCTTCTAGAAAAACAATTTCTATTAGCACACACAAGCTCAGAGGGAAAGGGCACCTGCAGAGGGTGTGTCCCCACAGGAGCTTAGTGCTCATTCCTGTCACTCACTGACATTACAGAACAAAGCACTACAGAGAAAAACTAACTGAGCTACCTCTGGAACAGAAAGCCAGCATTAGCATTGTTATGGCTCATTAGCCATGCTGAAAGGCAGATCTGGAGTAAATAGTGACATGCTTGACCTAACAGCTCAGCTTGGTTGGGTTCCAGACACTTTATCTGCATCCTCACTGATTGCGTGGACCCAAGCACACCTCTTAAGTAATCATACTTTGTGCTCAAACGTGCCAATTATTTCAAGCAAATTAGATTAGTTCCTTTGTTTATTTTCCCACACAGACTCTACCCGGTGCTGCAGAACCTCAGCTAGCCTGAGGCACCACCACCTTGTCTAGCAGGGCATCCCTCTTACCTTCTGCAGCAGGTGCACTGGGGGCTGCAGCGGTGGTTTCAGCTTGCTCCGAGTTCTGGCAGGGAGCTGCAGGCCCGGGATACCCCCAGCAATGCATCCATGGGAAGGGTGGAACACCGTGGCGCATTTTACGGAGCCAGCGCCCTCGGGGAAGCCACTGTGAAGGGTGACATTCATGTGACACTGGGTTCTGAACAACTGAAACACCTAACCTGAATTTGAGGAATCTCCCACTCATCAGTTCCCTTCCACAGATTTTGCTCACCTCAAATGGATTAAGCAGGGGGCTTTGAAACATCACCATGTTGTGCTCCTTGTGGAGGCCCTTCCCCTCACAGGTGCTGCATAAGTCATAGTCTGGACAGACACTGCACTTGAACCTGGTCCCCACCACGGGTCCCTCACAGCCATCACAGATGACATTGGGGTGCACCATGTTGCGGGGTGGCTCCTGGCTGCACTGCGAGCGGTGCTCCCGCTTGCACTCCTTTTTCTCTGTTAAGGAAAGGAAACGGCATCAGTACCAGGTTACTATTTACAGGCTAGAAATCAGGCAGAGGAGGAAGCACAAACAGCCCATCAGAGCAGTGCTGACTTACTAGGTCAGTTTATTTTTACACTGGCTGTCAAACCTAAGCTGGGCTCATGTAAGAGACCTTAAACCACGTGCAAAGAGGTTTTGCAAAGATACCTTCTCCTGAAACCAAGCATGCCTTATCCTAAATATCTCTTGGCATGCTTATTTTAGATTAGTCCTGCACCACCTCATCTGGCTTCTCATCCTATTTTTCCCCAAGCACTGCAAGAACAAAATGTTTCTGGAGAAGGAATCAGGAAGGTGGATGCCAGGAAGTAAAACATGAGAACGGGGACAACAGGTGTGGCTCGTTAGATGGACTACAGATAAAGCTTGGACGGCATCTACCTGAACGTAAGCGACTAGGGAGCAAACATGCACTGGGAAAGTGAAGTTAAAGCTAACGTGTTGTGAATATTTAAGATACCGGTGCTAATCTAGTGTATCCAGAGAATGAGAATGACAAGAGAGCCTGGGCCATCTGATAGGGCTACGAAGAAACTTGTGGTTTGTTTATCCCACCTCAGATTCATGTTCTGGCATATTACACTGCCCTTTATTTAACCTCCCCCGCAGAGGCCGCAGCTTCCCCCAGGCCCTTGAGGACACGGGGAAGGGCCAGGGCTGGCGTCTCCCGTTTCGGGAGCGCTGCCAGGAAGCGCTCAGCCGAGACCCGCCCGTACCTTTGATATAAACACGGAACACGCCATCCCGCACGTAGGGCATCGCCAACTCCAACTCCTCGTCGGTGGAAAAAGCGATCAGGTCCCCGTCCTCATCTGCAAAGGGCGAAGCGCAGGATGAGCGGCCCGCTCGGGTGTCTCGGGGGGTAACGGGGTACCCAGAGCCGCGCGGCCCGAATCCTGCCACGGCCGGGACATCCCCCCGGGGCCCGGCCCGCAGCGCAGCCCCAGCCCCGCTCACCCTTGTAGTGCATGCGGAAGGCGGGCGGCGGCCCGGCCCGCAGCAGCCCCTGGAAGAGCTCGGCGACGCGGTCGTAGATGGCCCGATAGCGGGCGGGCGGCGACAGGGAGAAGCGGCGGATCTCGCGGGCCGTCTCCTCCTTGCCCAGCAAGTAGGCTTTCACGGTCAGCGCCGCCATGGCTGTGGCGCAGCAGGAATTGCAGCCGGGAGCGGGGACACACACGGATACACAGGGCGGAGCGGGCGGAGGCAGCGGCGGCGCCGGCGGCCGCGCTTTTATAGCGCCACGGCACAGGCCACGCCCCGCGCGGCACGCCCCTCCCTGTCCAGGCTCCGCCCCATCCAAGCTCCGCCCCGGCCCCGGCCCCGGTCCCGGTCCTGCTCCCGGTCCCGGTCCTGCTCCCGCTCCTGCTCCCGCTTCTGCTCCTGCTCCTGCTCCGGCTCCCTCCCCGCCCAGGGCGAACGGGAAAGCGCTCAAGCCGCGCTTTCCTGCAGCCGGGGAAACCTGCACGAATGCCCGTGTCTGCTCCCTGCCCTGTTCGGCCCCGGGTTTGCGCCCCGGGGCAGTGCCAGGAGAGTTTGGGGGCGCGGGGCTGTTGTGATCTCCAAAGCGCCAGCGGGGCCTGGGCGGCGGGGAGCGAGTGCGACATGGGGACCTCCTGGTGGCCTCCGAGACACACCGGCGGGGAGCACCAGCCCACGGGGCTGCGCTGGTGCCGTCACCGCCCGGCAGTGCCGACAGGGCCCTTGGCCGTGCCGGTCCTGCCTGTCCCGTCCATCATGGCAAACATGGTCATCATGGTCCATCATGGTCCATCATGGTCCATCATGGCTGGGCCAGCGAGCAGAGGGGGAGCCACGCGCCTGCCCCGCTCCTGCAGCTCCCACCGGAGCGGGTGGCATGCCGAGCATGACAGGAATAAATAACTCTTCCCTGAACCCCGTGTTTCGGAAGGGGGGGACTAAAAATAAAGACACCGGTGTAAACACAACTGACATTAAGGAGGATGTGCTGTGGCCTTTCCAAGCTGGTTGGCAGCAGTATTTTTTTTGCAGATCAGATACAGTTGACAGGCCTCTTAATCCGGCTACAGGAGGGTTCAGCTGGCAGAACACACCATCTGTGCTGTCCGAGCGTAATTAAATAATGATGGATCAATGATTATTAGGTTCCTTGTTGGTGTTAATTTCCTCTCACCCAAGGGCCTGACCACTCAGACTCTTGGTGCTGTATTTCTTCGTTTAAGATATTAAGAGCTTAGGAGAAATTGTGTCATGATTTATCATCTTCTGTAATCTAGAGAAGCATAAATTTTAATTTCTACAATGGGAAGGTAGTTTATTTCTTGACCTCAAATACATATATTAAAATACTTGGCCTTTGGTGTAGAGACATTTTTGGCATATGTTGAAATTACAACCTTTTCCTGGAAAATAGTATTTACAGTGGAAAAGTTTGCCCCATTTAAGTTAAAATGTTTTCTAGAAAATTCAATTTCTAGGTATGACATGGCTAATATTTCCACTGTGAAGCAGTAGGTTAAAGTTTAAACACCAGCAGATTCAGGTGGAAACATGGATGATGCTATGTAGGAAATGATTCAGCGGCTTTTACAGCAGGAAATAGTGAAAGATTTGGGCAGGCAGCAAAGCCATATTGCATTCACCTTCCCTTCTGCCTGTTTGCTGTGTATATCCTTGTCTGAAAATGTCAGTGAAAGCTGGTGACTTGACATTGTTGCAGAATGTTGTTTTCTCCATAAAATCTGATGTTGCACCAGCAGAAGCAGGACATGCAGTAGAGGACACTCTGCCAGTGTTGGATCTGCCTCGCCAAGCAGCACCTCCAGCATGCCCATCTCGTGTCCTGTTTCTGAGGACCCCAAGGGCCACTTTTGGTCTCATCTTTGAAGCCAGAGACTCATAATTTGAGACCCCGCTCCAGCACATTCATTCCTTAGGTTCCAAGTTGCTGCTGTCCCAGACAGCTCCAATTCCTATTCCCTTCTCCATCCCTGCCTGTGTTTGAGAAGTGTTTTGAGGGCACAGGGGTTGTCCTCAAGCTGCTGTGTCTTTTCATGTCAGTTCTATCTCCAGGCTAATTGATTGTTGCATTTATAATTATCAAGCAATGCGCTAAAGTAAAATCAAAAATCTGAGTTTTCCTCTGTGTCCACTTTAATCCGGTTCTCCTGGTGGGACATGCTGAGTCACGCTCAGCCCTCCGGGTGTGACATCATGCACTTTTACAAAACATCAGGCAAACAGACTTTCACCGGTCTGTTGTTGGCTTACCTCACCGATCACGGGACGGGGGTGACTCAGTGTGTCTCCTCCTCCTCCTCGAGGTCGGGGATTTCCTCCCAGCAAGCCCTTCTCCAGCTCAGCCCTCCCTTTCCCCCATCACCTCCAGCCCTGGGGTCTGCTTCTGGCTGGTTCTTCAGCGCCTTGCAGAAGCCATGTGAGGAGCTGTGCTGTATTTCCAGATCCACTTGAGAGGTTTCTCCCTCTGTTTGCAAGAGGATCTGGATTTTGGCGTTCTCAGCATGAAACAGTGGCTGTGTGGATATTTTTTTATGATTCCTTAGGAATCCCACAGCAGCACAGCAACCCCTGCCCAGAAAGTGGCTTGTTGGCCCCAGGTGCTGAGCAACCAGATTCACAGATGGATGTAGCAAAAGAACAGTAAAGGGAACAGGGGGAAAAAAAGCTGTTGGAGTTTAAAAATTCAAGTTGGAGAGGAAAGGCTTAAAAAGGAGCAATTAGCATCCCTTCAGTGCTCAGCTTTCACTCTACACCCACTTCTGCTAGGAAATGTTTAAAAATATTTGGTATGGTTTTTGTTCTGAGGGCACAATCACCAGAAATACTCCTTCTGTCCAAACTTCTTACGTTTGCAGCAAAGCCCTAGGGGGAAGAGGGTGGGGTGGAGGAGGGGAAATGTCCAAGCTTTTCCTTGCTTGCAAACCGCTGCAGAGGCTGATGAGGATTTTCCAGAGGAAATTTTCCCCAAAATCATTTCTCCAGCCTGAGGCTCCCATCTCTCCTGGTGAGGAGGGGGAGGGTTTGCTCCCCGTGCCCTCCCGGCTCTGACAGGACGGTGAGTGGTGACGGAGGGACCATGCACGATCCCACACACTCCTTCCAGAGGCTTCTGGAGAGGTGCAGGATCCTCCAGACATGTCGGGTCAGATGCTGGTGACTCAGCCCGGTCCCATGACCGCTTCTTCCCCTCTCTAGGCCAGTGAAAACACTGCTCATGCCTCGGAAGCAGAAGCCTCGTTCCTCATTCTTCCTTTGGCAGAGCAGAAAACCGAGCAGGGAGTTTTTTGCTGTCTCATTTTTGAGGCTGAGCTTTCCTGAAGTTTAGCTGTGCCACGTCAGGTGTTTACACAGGCTCAGCAGCGTTTCTCATCGCTGTGGCGTGAAACTGTTCAGGGCAGAAAACTTTGGGACAGTTTTTTCACTGAGACAGAGGAGCAGATAGGAAGAATGGGTGGAAAGCAGGCAGAAGACACAAGCACACTAGGGGTGTCATGCAGTTCCATAAGCATTTTATGTTCCTGGAGGTGAGAAAGAGTTTTTTGCAACCTACGCAAATTGCTTGGGGCAAGTGTTGCTTTGAGAATCTGACTTGTAGCTTTTGCCCTGAGTTAAAGCGTCAACTTGTCAACACTTTGAAGGTAAAGCACCCTGTTGTCATCTTCCTCCCTCATGGCTAAGGAGATTTGGAAACATTTATGCTGCAGTGAAAGACGCCATGGTGATGTTTGAACACAGCAGACTATAAAACACATAGAAAATGAAATCATTCTGTTTCTTGCATAAAGCAGCCTCAGAAGGATCCAGCCTAAAGATGGGCCAAACTCCAGAGCCAAGCTCTTTAGAGCACTAGATAAAATCAGCTATAAATTTGGATTGCATTTTGTACTTAGACCTAATAAATGTTTTCTCTTTCTAATTTTTGTAATGGCCTCAGGACCTGTGGATTGCTATGGGAGTGTTTCCCATGAAGGCCCCTCATTTCTGCAGCATGCTCAGCGTTGCCAACATCAACTGTTCAAAGATAGTGAGATCACCTTAAAAAAAAAAACCCTTTTCTCTCTATTTGCTGCTGGGGTTTTGGGTGTCTGCAGTTCACATTTTAATCTCTGCTCTGCAAAAGGACCAAAGCTCAAAACTCGCTCAAACTTTGCTCAAAACTTTAAAAACAGAATAAAAGACAAAACTGGGGGAAGAGGAATGGACTTCAAGAGTAAAAGAGACCTTTGCAGGTCTGAGAGAAAAATGGCAGGTGCTCCAATTTGGTTTAGTCCCTCATTTTTTCCAAGAGAACCCAAGGGTTTTATCATGAGAGGGTGGTATAAAGCTCATTAATTTCTTCAGACTTTTATGAAGACAAAGTATAAAGCAGAAATTAGATTAAACTTTATCCTCGGGAAAGAGTCTAATTAATTGTCTTGGAGAAATTATTAATGTTCCTCTCTTCTCTTCTGCTGCAGACACACCACACATCCCGGTGGTGTGGGAGCATTTTGCACCTCTGAAAATAAACAGCCAACATTTAATGGACTACAGCGTTTCCCCACCAGCAGCTCTTACTTGTCTGCCCCCTTTAGGGGGAGAGGGGGGTTGCCCTAAATTCCTGTGGACCTGCTCCTGGCTCACGTTCTGATGGGGGATGCTTGGGCAATGCTTTGTAAAATCCAGGTCAGGACGCGCAGGTCCGGGTCCCACCCCCCGGTTTTTTAAAAGTATCCCTAGAGTTCTGCTCAGGGCATTTCCCTGCTCAGGGATGTGCCCCGTGCGAGCAGCGATCTGTACTCGGCCCTGTAGCTCCTCCCTGGCTTCTGCCAGTGGAGGGAGGCAGAAACTTTTGATGCCGTCCAAAGAGCTCCCTCTGCCGATTTCCTTCCCGGATTTTCTAACCACCGGGAGAGGCCATTTGAAGATCTGAAAAAAGGTGCTTTATTTCACGAACTGAAGAAAATTCTAAGGATGCAGTTAGGCAGAAGACTGCAGAAATGGGTGACCTGTGCTTTCCCTCATAAACGTGCTTAGCCCTCAACGAGGCACCCAGAGCCCCTCGAGGCAGCCCCTGCACCTTCCTGGGTGCTGGGCTCCCTTCACTGCTCACCTCTCCAGAGGGAAACTGAGTGGATGCCTGAGGACCCATTTGGCAGATTTTCCTTTTCAGGAGAATTCCCATGTCTGCTGGAGTGTTGCTGGGAGGAGCTGTGCCCGCGGAGGGCTGGCTCCCAGCTCACCCTGTCTGCCACCAGCGATGGCTCCGGGGTGACATCCGAGCATCGCCAGTTCTGCCTCTGGCACCGGCACGCCTTGCTGTACGTTTCACCCTAATTGATCCAAACATTTCAAGCAGCAGACTTTGATCACTGGAAGCCAGTCCTACAATATTTACATGTCTGAGAAATATTTACTTGTTAAAAGAGCTCTAGGGAATGGGAGATGACAACTTTCGCTGGTTCAGAAATTATGTACCCGTGTACAGGGCACCTGAGCTGCCTGACCTCATGCTCACCCACAGAAACAAGTTCAGATGATGAAGGCAAATAGATTCCTGTGGAGCCTGACCTCACAGTACAGTCTATAATGAAATAAGCTGGACCCATTAACAGAAGAGAACAGAAGCAAAATCATTTTGTAATCTGATTTCTTCTATCCTTCACCAGGCAAGCAGCTTGAGGTCATAACCCCTGAATGCCAGGTCCTTTGGAAGAGGGATAATGTCCATCCTGGCAGCAGCTTCCATTTGTGATATTCATCTGGCATTGATTTTCTCTCAATAAACATTGGATACTGTTTCCTTAACCAAGATGAAACACTTCTGTGGGAATGGCAGTGAGGATGCGCTGCATGATTCCTGGGGCTGCTGCCCCCGACCTCATCCTGCACCCCGCAGCTATGCCCACCCTGTTGGGACATCCCTGTGCGCAGGGGCTGAGCACACACCTCTGTCCAGGTGACCCTGCACGGACTGGGCCATTCCTGGGGGTCCATGTGCAGGGATGTGCATCACCCTGGCACAGCCCCAGGGACGGGCACAGCCCCACACACCGCAGACAGACGGACCCGGGCGCGTGCTCACGCACACACACAGACAGATGGACACATACACAGACAGACGTGTTGACACATACACACAGACAGATGTATGGACACATACACAGACGTATGGACACAGAGCGAGACACGTATGGACACAGCCACGTGCACACACACACACATTCACATGTACAGACCCACGCAGGCACGCACAGATTATCTGTAGCATTGTAGGAACATATGGGTGGGCATGAGGAGGCAGGCGTGCATCCACAGGAGTAAGCCAAGGATTCAGGTATGCACATTTATATACCTAACCCAGGAATGTGCACTCTTGCACACACGTGCACATGTGCACGCAGCCATGTACATGGATGAACATGGAAAGATACGCACACGCACACACATAGGTGCACATGCACTCATACACACACACAAGACAATCTCAGACACAATCTCACAGTCAGTCATGCTCACAGACACACAGATGTACACATACACAGACACGTGCAAACACAGACGTGCAGACACTCTCACAGATGCACTCACACTCACTGATACTCTCACATACACACTCACACACAGTCACACTCACACTCTACTCACACACTCACTGATGCTCTTACATACTTTCACGCGTACACACTCATACTCACTCATACTCATACTCTCACATACTCACACACATACAGTCACTCACAGTCACACTCTCAATACTCTCTCTCACACACACACACACACTCACACACTCTTACACACACTCTCAGTACACACACACTCACTCAATACTCACACACACACTCACATTCAGTACTCACACAGTTACACACACACTGACTCTCACACTCACACTCAATACTCACACACTCACTCCCTCCGCCCCTCTGCAGTCCCGCATTCCCCCGCACGGGGGCGCCCTTNCTCGGCTGCCTGTGCGCGCTGCTCTCGCTCTCCTGGTACGGCGCCTTCGGCGGGCACAAAGGTAAGGGGGGTCGGCCGCCTCCGCGGGGGCCCGGCCGCCGCCCCGCCGCCGGGGAAGGCGTGGGGGGACTCCGCGAGTCGGGCCCGGCTGGACCCCGGCGGTGCGTTGGGATCCAGACCCGGTGAGCATCCTGCGGGACCTGGGGGAGCCCGAAGGGCAGGATCCTGCTGGAGCCCCAGGGGTGTGGACTCGGCGGGATTCCCTGCGCCCCTGGCCCCGCGGTGCCCCCTGGTCCCCACGGGACTGTGACCTGTGGAACGCCTGGGTGGCTGCCCGTGCCCGCCTGGGCACCTCCTGCCCCGCTGGGGGTCTCTGCACGTCCCCCAGGCGCGCTGTGGCCAGGGGTGCCCACAGAGGGTCGGGGGGCTCTGGGGTGATGGGCGGGCTGTTGTCCGGGTCGGGGTGCGCTTGGCTGAGCTTTGGTGATGTGCTTCTTTGCACTTCCATGTTTATGGCCAAAACCTTTATGGGCGACGGGAGCCAGGTGGGTTAAATCTGCATGAAAGCGTGGTGGTGTCAGCAACTGGGGAGAGCTCTCAAATGCTGGGGGTTCTTTGGGCAAACAGGTGAGAGGAGATCTGAGCGTCTCTGCCTTCCCTGCATGTGTCTCTTGTGGCTCGATGCCGAGTCCAGTAACTTCAGTGGATGTGGGACAGGTGTGAGGGCTGTGGCTTCAGCACACAAATACTGGCATTGGCTTTGCACTGAGTAGGCAGCTGCAGAGCAAAGGTGCAGGGCCCTGTCCCGCTGAGGCTGTGGAGGAACCCTGTGCAGGTGTTGCAGAGATTCTTGCTGCTGGTTTTTCCTGACAACACAATAGTTGCTTTCTCCACCCAGTCTCTCAGTCAAGCAGTGCACTGGACTTATTCTGGCCTAGAGGACAATTCTGACAGTTACTTATGAATTGTGTTTCTGTACTGTGTATGAGTGTGTATGTAACCTCCTACGCCTGTGGTAGTCGCACAGGTCTTCCAGTTCCTGCACTTTTAGAGGTCATTAAAGGTGTGTGGTCTGACCAACCAGGCCTTGACTCTCTCCTCCCACTTGCTGTATAAGCATCTCGCCCTGCTACAGGTGAGAAGCAGCTTTTGCTGAGCGTAAGCTGTGACTTGGTGGATTTGCAATCCTGTGGCACACCATGCACCATCACAAGATGCAGCTTGCGTGTAGTGCAAGGCTGGCATCAGGGCTGGGGCAGCTCTGGGGGAAGGTTTTTTGGCTCTGATGGGCAGGGTGACGTGAGCCCATCCATCCCCTTCCCTGGCAGCAGGCCAGGAGTGCCTGGGATGTGCCGTTTTGTCCTGGCAGCTGCAGGTGTCTGACAGGTGGCTGCTTGGACTCCTCTGCCTCATTCATCACTGAAGGCTCTCCGGTTGTGCTGCTAAGGTGGTTTAGATCCCGCCAGAGCTGCCTCCTGCAGAGGTTTGTGTGCTGGGTGTTTGCAATGCAGGGGTGCCTTGGTATCCATGGACTGGTTTGCTTCTGCTGGTGATATTTTTAAGTGGCCAAAATGCTTGCATACCCAGGTGTTGCTGTTGTGTGTTGCTTTCATCCAGAAGTGCTAGACTACAGTAGTTGTGCAGGGGCAGAGGAATGCTCTGAGAACTGCCCTGTGGTTACCACCGAGCAGTGGCTTTGCTCGCAGTGTCCTCTCATAAATAAAGCAAAAGCAGCGTGCAGTGCTGTGTGGGCTCCGAGCAGCCCCTCCTGCTTCCAGAAGCAGGGTGGCCAACCCCACCAGGCAGTCCGTGCTGTCTGGGCTGTGCTGTCCTTTGACACACTTTTATTTTTTAACAGGCAGCTTTTCCCTGTGGCTCATGCAAGTGCCAGGATAACAACCCTGGGTACCGCTGGCCCTGTCCTCGGCAGGACCCTCCCCGGGATGCGCGTTTTCCTCTGGCAGCAGCAGACTGTCAGCTGCACACGGCGATGGCTACGACAGGGCACCGCCAGCACGGCCGGCTGTGGCAGCACAGCGGGTTTCCAGCTATTATGGTCATTTACGTATCAGGCCGTGATTCAGTAGAGAGCTGGAGAAGACCTTGAGAGGTCATTCAGTCCATCTCCTGCCCTCCGCAGGATCGCTGATAACCAACCCCTTCCAGACAGATGTTTGTTGTATTTGTTCTTAAAAACCTTCAATGACAGAGACTCCTAAGCTCCACAAACAATCTGTTTGACCTTTAGCAGCACCCTTATGATTCGTACAGAAATGTCTTTTTCTTCAGTTAAGTTTCAGGATTAGTCTTCTTTTTTTCCATTTATTGGGAACAGGCAGAAAAGTCCCTTCTTTGCAGTGGGCCAGTAGATATTTGGAAGTTGCTACCATTTCCCTTACTAATATAGATTAAACCGCACTGGTTCCTTTGATCACTCTTTTTTAGGTCATGTATTCTTGGTCTGCAGTTTCTTTTGTTACTCTCTTCTGGACCATCATCCTTGGTGAGGAGCGATGCTTAACCTGGGATAAAGGGCTGAAGCTGCTGCTGTATTTTTGCTCAGAAGACTAAGAGTTACTTCCTATCTTGTTTATACATCCCACTGTGTGTGCTTTTCACTTTTGCCATAGGTGACTCGTTTATTTTTTTTATCCCATCAACTCTTCAACTGTTCCTCTCCAGATGTTTTCCTATTTGTGCTTGCCTGGTTAATTATTCTTACCAAATTAGATTACTTCACACTTGTCCCTGTTGAGCTACATCCTTTTTTTTTTTCTTTTCTCCCCAGACCACTTCTTCTAAATTATAGGGATTGTTTTGAATTCTGAACTTGTCCTCCTGCATGCTTGCAGTCCCTCTTAGCTTGGTGTAGCCTTCCAGGGCAATCAGCCTGTTTTCTCTGCTATCAGCCAAGTTGTGGATGAAAACACCAACTGGTGTTGGATCTGGGATGGGTTCCACTGGAAGATGCTTCAGGAGAGCTCCCCCCAGTCTGTGCTCCAAGAGCAGTGCCCCGTTCACAGGTGGTCTTCCCAGCAGTGGTGGTCCTACCTTCAGGAGCTCAGGCCATTGCCTGCATCCCTGGCTACGTTATGGGGATGTCCCATCAGACACTCTCAGAGGTCTCTGAAATCTTTGTTTCTTCTCCCCTTCCTGCAAGTCCTGACTCCCTGTCACAGAAGGAAATATGAGAGATTTGATGTGATTTGGTCTTCATGAACAGAGGTTATCTCTTGCTCAAGTTCTCCTTGTCTTCTAAGCACTTCAACTGAAGTTAAGCTGATTATTCTATAATTTCCTGCCCCCTTATTCCCTTACTTGTATTTTTCAAAGATAGGCTTTGTGTTTGCCAGTCCTCTGTAACATCAGTCATCCCCTGTGAGTGACTGGAGACAATTCCCAGTGCTCCTGAGTTGCTGATGTCATTGAGTTCTGGGGAAGTCTGGCAAGGTGTCCTCATTGCCTCCAGTCAGGAATAATATGATATTAAAATGTAAGGCATTGCAGAGTCTGCTTGTCTTCCCACTCTGTGTTGGGAGGACAAAACAATTAATTGGAAGAAAATAAACGAGAACAAACCATCTCTAGAGCTGCTTTTCTGAGACCAGCTCAGGGCTTGTTTACCTGCTAATGGTGTTCTGCTGTGCTGTGGTTATTAGTAAAGTTTTGACCTCATGGTCTGCAAAAACAGATGCTGCCTCTTTCCAATTATAAACGGGGTTTGAAATAGTCTGCTGGAGTGGGAAGAGAAGGGCAGCCTCAAATAGCACAGCCACTCACCCAGGCAACCGGTGTCCAGCATCACGGGCTGTTCGGAGGTGGGCCACGTGCTCTGCGTCATGGTGGTGGGTGTCTTGGCCAAAGTCTGATATTCTCTCTTTCCTGATTTTAGATTTAAATATGGTTTCACTCCTCAAAACCATGAGCTGCCATGCAGGAAGCTCTTTTGTAACCTGGTTTCAGGCATTGGATGTGTAGGGCTCAGTTGTGGAGGATCAGGCCGTTGGGAAGGTGCAGGCAGGTTCGGGTGTTAATGTGCCCAATGTGGGGACTCCAGGGGACACGGGACTTACTGAGGGATCAGTAAAAACAAAAAGGTTCGCGGCTTTAGGTGAGTCACAAGTACAGATGGGATGAAGGCAAACAATTTAACCTACCAGTTAAATTGTTGTGTTTTTTTCATTTCCAGTGGTGAAAACTGTTCAGTTCTCATCCGTAATGTTTGTTATCTTGACTGACTGACCAGCCATGTGCTGTTTATACAGCCCTTCTCTTTGCTGGAGCCATAAATGCTGCAGGATATTTGGGGTTCAAGTGTTGGGATTTGATTTTTATTTGAACAGGAACTTTTAAATCTTGTGTTGAACCTTTTAGGAGACTCCCAACATGCTGCCTATTGGAAATGCTACTTGTAGAGGTTGGCATGATACCTCCTCAGTATGGCTGTGTAGCTCAGGGCAGGCCTTGTACCCACGTTGCCTGTGCAGGCTTCCCCTGGCAAGTTTTTTCTCTGTCAACTTTTAATGATTTCTGGTTACCCGCTGCCAACCAGCTCCTGGCTTCCATTGTAAAACCCCAACTGCAGTCAACTCTGTACCTGTAAATTTACCTGCAAAGTGGCATTGCTGTTTGCATGGTGGCTTCACACCCCTAAGACTGGCTGTGACAGTGTGGTATTTTGGTGGGTTTGTGACTGTTTGCTCACGCTGTGGGAACTGTTTTTCCTGTGGATGTTGTGGAAGCACTTCAGAACAGGCGTGCACAGCTCCTTGAAGGACTCGCCACATGGATCCTGGCTGGGTGTCTTGGTGCAGGTCTGAGCACAGGGTTTCTGCCTGGGTTTGTGAGTGTGGTGAGGAGCAGGATGCTGGGTTTGGTGGCTGTGGGGCACTGGCTGCAGCGTGGACGTTGCTCTGGTGCAGCAGGGAGGGCTCAGGCAGTGTCTCCGTAAGGAAATATTGCTCGTGCAGTGCCGTGCACGGCGGGATGCTCTGCTCACTGGGGGTGTCCTTTGAGGGAAGCAAACTTGGTCCTGGAGGGATGTTCCTCTGAGTGTGTTTACAAAGTCTTCTTCTATAGTGCATAAAAGCCGTGAACACTAATCCTCTCTGGAAGCAACAGAGTCAAAGCTTGATACCGTTAAATACAAGCTGTGTCCTGCGGCATGTGGGGTTCCCGCTGCTTTTTCATTTCTGTTGCCTGCACCAGCTTGACTTCAGGTTTTTGTAGTTCCTTTGAGGTCTTGGGCACTGCCTGCAGCGAAATGGATATGAGTGAAAGCCCTGGTTTGAGCTGGGATCACTTCACAGCAAGCCTTGCAAGCGTTTCCCAGGAGCAGAGGTGCCAGCAGAAGACCCAGCGAGTGTTTTTGAGGGCTGAGATGGTGCAGGCAGGGACCTGGCTAGGGAACCATGGAATTTGGAAATCTGTCATTAAAATGAGTGGTGAATAAAAAGATGTGCAGGACCATTTCTGAGAGACTTTATGTGGCCTGGGTGGTGCTCAGCCGACATCGTGTGAAATTGAGGCTGGAATGCAGCAGCATTTGCAAAAATCATCCCAAGAGCGAGGGGCACTGTGCAATCTGTTGATATGCATTTATCAAAATAAGTTGTTCATTGTCTGGAGTCACCTGTATACCTGCTTTTTATTTATTTGCGGCTTTTAAAAGCCGCTTTAAGCAGGGCTCTTGACCTGTATTGTGTGTACAGTTGCTGCGTCCCATTGCTGCTCCTACAGTAAGAACTGTGGTTGTGTGATGGAGTTGAAGTTACAAGGGCTCTCTCCTAACCTCTTCCTCAGCACAGACTTGGAGTTGTGTCCTTGCTATGCTGTGTCCCTCCCAGGTCTTGGAAAAGCCAACTGGCTGCTTTCATGCCTCAGTTCCCATCTGCTCTCTGGGGACAGTGACATCTCTTGTCACAGGGGTTTGGAGGACGCTGCCATGCTTCTGTGACAGCAGGGTCTGTGTCAGCACATAGGAGAGGAGCACTCAGAGGAAGTTAACACACACAACCCCAATTACATCAAGTGCTTCTCTTGGTTTACTTCTATTGCAGAACAAAACTCATTTGTGATTCCTTTTGATTCATCTAAAACAAATCATTGATTTGTACTTATATCCTGAATGTTCATTGATTATTCACTTAGTGTTTAATGTAAAACACATCTATAGCTGGCTAGTTTAAGTGAAGCTGCCAGTCATCTCCAGAAAGCCTTGAAGCCACTAAGTGCTGGAGAAACTGCTTTAGCAATAGATGGACAAGGCTGCTGCAGGTAGGCTTGGATTATCCATGGTTCTCCCTGTTCTCAAAACCTAAAGGAGTCACCAAAGGACCAGTTTTTCTGTTTGTGGTATAAAGAAACACAAACAAATATTCATATTGGGGTGCCTCGCTCAGCACAGGCATCCACAGCCACCAGGACTTGGAAGGAAATCCTTGAGGCTGAGCTACCTGCCTAAAAATACTTGGAGGTGATGCTTAATGTTCCAGGTGAAGATTTTCCATATCATTATTGTTACAATTCTAATGTTCAAGTTTTCTTTTTCATGAGACAGAGATCAAGAGATTGGGAGATTAGGTGGGTGAAGAGGGCTGCTGTGGTAGCAGAACTCACTGGGCAAATTGTGGAAAGTATTAAAAATAACCGAAGAGCTTCGGCGGAGGCGGGCAGGTTAACATTGTTATGAGGAGAGGCTTTTTAGGGAGGGCTGATCAAGTATCTGCTTAGCAGCTTCCCCATACAGGCAGAGGATTGTTGTCTTTGATGGAGGAAAAAAAAAAATTTCTGCCTTTTCCATTTGAATTGCAGCATAGGGGGCTTTTTATTCAGCAGTGCCCTTCTTGGGTTTATTTTGGAGCTTATGTCAGGCTTCCCTTGCAAAGCAGGAAAGTCTGGGAGTGGCAGATTCCTGTATTAAATAATCTCTTTCTGCATTAATTGTGTCACTGGCCAATTCTCCCTCTGTTTTTGTCCCGGTGTCAAGTCACATTTGAGTCTCCAAGATCAGTGCATTAGCATGGAGGCATCTCTGATGCACAGAGACGGCTCTGTAACTCTGTCTTCTCTCCTGCCTGCCCCTGCCTTGCCAGTATTTAAATATTCCATCCCTCCTGTGCTATGTAAATGCTTACCTAAAGGTTAATCTGTATTTTGAAGTGACTAGACATGCACACAAAAATGTCCTCTGCAAGATATTTTAATTTCTGCTTATATTAAAGTGGACGGCAGTAGTGTTCAAATATTAATCATTAGGCTTTAAAGAAGCTTCTGGGCAAAAATTAATCTCCACCTGTCTTATGTCCGTGATGAGTTTTGTTGCATTGCAGCGTCCGTTTACTTGTGGCTATAATTGTCACTCTGGTGGTTTAGAGTTGTTGGTAGTGGGATGGATGCTGCACTGTAGGAAGAGCAAAGTTTTGTCAGTGCTGCTGCCTAGTCCATACCTGTTCATCAATGAGTTTTTAGACCATCCTGGTCACATTTTCAAGTCTGCATTAGAGCACTTAGGTTTTTCTTCTCTGCCTGCAATGCCAAGAGCTTTCTGGAAGGTTCAACCTGGAGACCCATTTTGTCACTCACTGCTTGTATTTACATGGCAGTAAGTCCTCTGTGTATTGTCAGTGTTCTGAGGAATGTCATGGCTTAGGGAGGAGGCCTGTGGTACCAAAAGGTTATGTAGCCTTTAGAAACTCTTGCACATAATCAAAGAAATACTTCCAGTCTTGAGATATTAGCTCCATAAAGATCTGTGTATATATTTTTTGTATAGTGAAAACAATGTAGTGGTTTGATTAAAGTGAAGTAGTGAGGCCAGTCCTGCCAGTACCAAGAACTTCACACAGAAGCTGGAGAAGATTTCTGAGGGAGAACTAAATTTCTTTATTCCTCCCCAAAACACAGTCAGGGGAGCAGAGTTGCTGTGCAGCGTCCCCAAGGTGTGTCCCCACATGTAAAACAAGAGCAGTGTTTGTCTGTGTCCTTTGCCAGGTGAATGGATGGATCTGGTGATGGTTGAGCTCTCTCAGACTCAACCACAGACAAGTACCTGTCAGATGAATTATTCAGTTAATGCTGGCAGAAGTGTTGGGGTGGTCTCCCCTCCCTCTGCTCTCTGCCCGGACTGTGAGCTTTTACTTTTATTTGATCTTGCCTTTGACGTTTTAACTATTCCCTTTTCATGCCATCTCTGATTGCGCTCTCTGGAGCTGGCTTTGATATCTTTTCCCTTTGTCTTCTGTTTCCTCCCTTTCTTCTTCCTTTGATGTTGTAGAAAATGACCAGGGTGGTGATTTTCCCATGTCTTCCCTCTCTTGATCTTGACCAGTTCAAGTTATCCACTTTTTGAAGAACTTTACCAGATACTTACCTAATAGTGGCTCCGTTAACACCAAGCAATGATTTTGGGTAGAAGCTGGTTCAGGCTGCCTGGGGAGGAGATGGTGCTGGTCCTTGCGCCGAGTTTCAGGGGTTGTTCTGAGTCTCTCTGGGTCCCTGCAGTGGTGGTGAGGCCAGGCACAGCACCCAGGGCAAACCAGCCTGAGGATATCCCCTGGAGATGTTTCCACAAGCATCACATGTGGGGCAACTGGTGCTGATGGGCAGCAGGAGCTCATCCTGCACTTCACATATACAGCTTCAACTAAATTGAAGGAAAAACAAAAATTGTGTTTAAAAGGAGATTAATTTGCTAACTTTGAAGAGTGAGAAGTATTTAGGAAAAAAAACGGGAAATGCAAATTCTGGCTGAACATAAGCTTTGTCATTTGATGGCTGAAATTCTCCACTTTGTTGTGCCAGTGAATCCACATGAAACATGTATTTTCCCTGAGCGAAAGAGCTGACCTGGGTGGGGGAGGTAAGTAACTACTCAGAGTGGTGGATGAGCATAATTAGGACATGGATTATGGGTTGGCTCTGTATAGATCAGTTTGTGTTTCGTTAATGTCTGGTTCCACCCAGTCTGTCTGTTTTATTGGATTAATTTATTACTTTCTGAAAGTGCTTCTCCAGTGAGCTAAAATATCTATTTACTGGAAGTATTTGGTTACCATGAAAAAGTGTATTTGGCATGTGTTTGGCAAATATTAAGTACTTTCTTCTGTTTTTTTTGCAATTTAATCTTCTATTTATCTTGGGTATTGATTGCTGAAGGCCTTGGTAATTATTTGTTGATTTTGAGAGCAATGACTTTAGAGGCTTGAATTACTTTTGTAATATTAATCATCACCTTGGTGTGCTTGCTTTAAAGGATGGGGTCCCTCTGACAGCTCCAGGGTGGACATTTACTGGCTGAAATGATGCCGCCATCTTAAAATAACAAAATCATTACTGGTGTTTTGTTCCCAAAACTAAGCAAATACTTGCAGAGATGCAAACCTGGCAGTTGCAGTCAGCTCACGAGTTCTCTGTTCCTCTTGATGGGAGGAGCGGCTGGTTTCTGAAGTCAGATAAAAATACGGTTGTATTCAGTTTCCAAATTAATTTCATGCTGTGTTGGTCCCAGCTCTGGTGCAGGGCTGGTGGGGCGAGGGGCGGCCCCGCTCTGGTGGCAGTGGAGCTCTGCCAGGTGGGGAGAGAAGCACATTCCAAAGGGTCTCACACTTGCAAGTGAATGTGGTGCCATACAGAGGCACATCTTGCTTTGGGGGAAGGTGAGAAATTGTAAAGTCTCTGCTGGGAGCTGAGTAATTGGCACCTGCTATTATTGTGTCCCTCCTCCCCCTTTTAATAACTTGTTTATAGAGATACCTCTCCTACAGATCTCATTACGCAGCCATAAAGCACGATTCCTTAAAAAATACAGGCATTCCTATTCATGTCGGGTTTGAATACCTACCTCCTTCATGTTCCTTAAGGAGAAGGGGTGGTTGTTGTGGTGTCCAGGCATCTTTCCTCACTGCTGGCCAGAGTCATGGCTGCCCATGAGGAGCCGAGTTGTATCCTTGCCATACCTGGATGGAGATGTAATTCTTCCATTAATACGAGACCTGGCAGGCAGTTAGAGTGGCTGCGAGGGGAATTTTGTCTACTTGTTATTTTAGGCCTGGAAGCAAGGGGTTGTGTTGGCTGTTTGAGTGACGTTGGCCTGATCTCCACCAGAGCTTGCACAGTGACATACATTGCTAGAGAGCACGAGAGGCGACGTTTGGCATACGCCCCTGGGATCTCTGGTGCAGTGAATCCCACTTCCTGCTCATGCATCAAGTGATATGTTTAATTGGTTTTAACAGTTTCATCCTTGTTCTTTTATTAGTGGATTGTGGTGCAAAAGGAAGCTGGGAGCGTTTTTGGATCCTGTCCTGGGTAATTTGATGAGTAAGTCTTGCTGAGCTTCATCTCTCTGCAGGTGCAGTGATGCATCTCCTGCAGGGGATGCGGTGGGAAGAGCGTCTCCTCCTCTCAAACATGTGTGGGGAAGGAAGAGGAGGAGAGGGCAAAATCATGTCCATGACAATTATTTTCTGATTTTTTTATATCACCTTATTGAACAAGAATGATAAAGAGAGCTTCAGAAAAGAGGGCATTCCAGCAAGCCCTGGCAGGGATGTAATCTCTTTTCTTCGTACCGAGGTATAAAGATAATTCCAATCGGGATTGGAACAGCGGATGGCAAATAATTCTTGAACAATCCGCTTATGGTGTTCCAGGATGCGAATGAAAACCACTAATGGGATAAAGAAGGATCTAGATAATTATCTCGATGCATTAAATCCCATCCTTTCAGGAGAATACTCTTGTGCGGACACCAATTTCATGTGTATCAAGTCAGCTAAAGCTGACTAGACATTTTCAGAAGCTGGCTGATTCCAACACAGCCATCCTCTCTTGGTGATCATCTATCTTTTATCTACCTGGTTGGTCATAATAAATCTGATTTCTGGTCTCTGCTGCCCTGTTCCCTTTTTTCCCCCTCCCTACAGCAGGTTAAAGCTGTGACACACAGTCTCTCCAGGGCAGATTTGAAACCTCCTTCATCTTTTTCTCCTTTCATTTGGTCTGCTGTTTTGAGAGACTTCTTGGGGTTTTTTTTCCCCGTTTTACAGCTGGTAGTGCTGTTGTTTTAAGTCTGACAGAAGAGCTGCGTGTAACATTTAGGTGTGCAAAATATTTTTTAAATTGAACCATTTTTTTCCCCCATCAAGAGCTCTGCCTTGCAGTGTGGGGGATGGCACTGTGCTGCAAAACAAATCCAGTTGTACAGTCAGCTAATGAGGCTCTGGTTGTAGGCTCTTTGCATTTGAATCTAACGGACACCCCATGGGTGGAATGGAGGATGGCAGAAAGGGAAAGGAGCAGTTTTGTAGTGACTGAGACCATGACATTTGGATGGGGTTGGCTCAGTTAACAGCATTCAAAGCTTTGCGTTACGGAAACTCTGTTCTCTGTGGTCCTGTGGTCAGAGGAAAGGGTGACACAAAAGCACCTCTAAGAATGTGGGTGACAGAAAAGCACCTCTAGCAAGTGGCTAATTCTTCATTATCCCCCAGCAGCTCAGGCAACTGCATTTTCCAGCTGTCAGAGAGCCATTTCTCTCTAACCTCACATCAAGTGTTCCCCAAGTGAACTGAGGCATGTCTGAGCTGGCTTGCAGCATCTTTTGGTGAGCCAGGCTGTGTGTCCCACAGCGGGAGCAATCTGGAGACTCTCAGCTGAAGACGGCTGCCCACGAGCTGTCCTCCAGCTGGAAGAGGAGGATTGGCAGCTGGCACCATTCCTTTGCACTCCAGAGGACACAGGCTGTTCATGGCTCTTTTGTCAGGGAAAGAGTCCCATCATTCATTTGGAGAGTGCCCAAATGCAGCTTCTCAGTAGCAGACCCTCTGAAACCACAAGGTTCCCATCTTTACTTGCTGGCACGGCAGCCTTGTTAAGGCTCAGTTATCTTTAGAAGTACAGAAGGGCTTCCTTGTTCTTAGTGAGAAGTCAAAGAAGAAATTCTGTCCTGTCCAAGGTGGACTTGGGTTTCCAATCTCCCTCATGTGGCAGGGAGAGGTTACAAGGGCCAGTTTTGTGCTGACATCCAAGGGGTTGGTGTGTTGTGTCTCTTTTTGCTGTGTACTGCAAGTTGCTCTTGACACCAGAATTGCTCTTCACACCACTGTGAGCTGTCACTTTCCTGTCCCAACTGGAGGGTGTCCTTAGAGGCACATGGAGCTCAGCCTTTCCATACCAGGCTTGGATTTGGGACAGGTAGGCTGCACAAGGGTGTGATCTGCAGCTGGACACACCCCGGTAAGGCACCCGCCAAGCAGGGCTGTGTGTAGAGAAAAGGATACGTGGGATCCTTGCAACCTCTGGAAGGCTCTTTAGGAAACAAGTCATGTTTAAAAAATGTGGTAATTTTTTGTTTTGGTGCATGCTCCTTGAATGGCAACTCTTAAATTGAAATGCTCACACAGAAGAGTCGGTATTAAAGGTTCTTCACCTTCTGATTACAGTTGTGTGCCCTGTAACTCTAGGAGCAGGGCTGAACTTTTGACAGTGATGCCTGGTGCAGGCTTTTGCCTAAAAATACTGACATTCTGCAGGAGGAGTCTGGCAGGGTCTGACAGCTGATTCCTTAAAATCAATTGATTGCTGTTTAAAATAAGATATCCATCCTACACACTCGTGGCTTGTAGAGAGATCTTGATGGGCATTTTCACCTGGGTCTTGGTATCACTGCACACCCTTCAGATGAGCCACTCATTAAGAAATCTCATTACTCTCTCCGTTAAAGGTGTCTGGTTAGCTGAATTGCTAATTGAAGTGTCCTTTCTTCAACCCAGTGTTGTGATGGAGCAGTTCCTGGAGCTGTTATGCCAAGTATTACCTCCACAGAGCATTATAAATGATCTCCTGCCATCTCCTGCTTGGGTGAGCGCTACCCAGAGAGAAACTGTGTTTTTTTCCGGATGTCTGCACAGCTCTCAAGTGACTTGCACAATGCACACACAGAGAAAGGCAGATATTTCATGTCTCCTTGGAAATCTGTCAAGACAGGGGCAGATCGCTTAGCCTGAGTTGTGCTGTCTGTTCATAACTTCTAAAATGCAGGTCAAGGAGTATTGCTGTAATAGTTAAAGGTCAGGCAAAATTACAACCTTTAGCAGCTGTGGTCATCAAAGAACATATTTTACTCCTGGGATTGAAACTCTCAGCACTTGTCTGTTGTTCCAGAGTGCTGGTTAGTTGTTCTGCAAGCCTACAAACCAAAGGTGGCCATTTCTGCAGGTACCCCTAATGGTGCTCAGAGGCCCCAGCTGAGACCAGGATCCTCTCTAGTGTGCTCTGAATGTCCTGGGTGCTCTGGGAACCCTCCCAGAGAGCTTCACCATGAAAGGCTGGGCCAGGAGGAGTGGGTTCCTGTGGATGAGGTGGTTGCCAGTGGCAGAATTTGAAATCCACATTGACTCATCAGCATTGTTTGATTATCAGGGTCACTGCGGTGCTGGGATGTACATGGGGGTCATTTGCATCAGACTTCAGGATTTCATGGAGAGGAGGAAAGGGAAGATGTTGACGAGAGAGCTTGTAGGTGTGTAGGTGGGTAGAATTCAGATCACTGCCAGCCAGTGCAGAAAAGGTCAAGAAATTCTTTAGTCTGCTGGTGTGTGGTGTAGCAGACCGGTGAGAAGATGTGGATTTTGTACACACACTCATGTTTAATTTGGCTTCCAGGAGAAGTCCTTATCTCTTCTCCTGCTGCTAGCTTCTTTGGAGTTGCCCTCCTTCCCTCTGCTCTGCCTACATTTCTTGCTGTGATTTCAATTATTTATACCATTTCTCTTCCCCTTAAACTGCTCCACTGCCTGTGCACTATGGAAGCAGCTGTCGCTTCCCAAGCCTGTTCCGCTGATGTGTGAAGAGCTGATCCCTGTGCACACAACTCGTTAAGAGCATTCCAGGGCCCTTCAGTATGGGCAACTATGCAGATGCAAAATTGCAATTGGATCTTACCTTACAGAAGATTTTAAGTGTGGCTGGTGAAGTAATGATCTACTTACTAATGTCAAATAGCAGGAGGGAGCTGCTCAGGGTAACAAGGGGAGAGCAGGAAGAGTTTTGCAGAGGAGTATGTCCCCTACTTCTGATGAAAATTAAGCAGCTTAAAACTAGAGGTTATTCTTCTCTTGGTTCCACCAGTGTGCATTCAGCAGAACCTCATTAAAATAATGTAATTTCTTTTTGACACAGGCTGTTGTCACAGAGGTGACAGGGAGGCACAGCCTCACCCGGCTGGTCTGGATCCAGCACTAAGGCTGAGAGAGACAAATTCAGCCATTCAATTTAGTCCTCCCTCATTTTTACCTCTGCAGCATTAAGCTTGGAGAATGAGCAGAAAATGTTTAAATCCCTTTCTTCATTGCTGCCATGTTCAAACTGAATTAACTCTCATCCAAAGGCAGCCTGAGCTGTAGGAAACATCTGCCGTGGTCCAAATTATGTTTTGAGGTCAGAATTAAAATGTATGTAACTGTTGAGCAGTGAGTAATGAATACTCAAATCCACCTCTTTGCCAACAGTTGTTTTGCAAGATGTGATTTGTATACATCCCTTGTACCTGCGCAGGTACATGAATGTGGTATTAGAATAGGAACCAGCACAACATGTCACAGGAAAGAATGGTTATGGTTATAAGGTGAAGTGGCTTGCTAGAAATTTAAATGTTTTTTTTATTTCAAGCTTACATTTATTTATTTGACTTCTACAAATGTAGCTTCTGGAGTGTAACTGATGTGAGGATGCAACTGTATTCATGGCGCATCTGTGTCAGGGGCAATATTTATGTGCAATGGCTGCTCCATGAAATATTTGTTCTCTCCTCTTGGCTCCTCTATTGAATAAGTAGACCTGAGCTCTTGTGGAAAGTACAAACAATTTTTAGAACTGTTCTAGATATAGTCCTTAAAGAATTTTTTGATTGTGTAACTGAAAGGAGCTTTTGAAAAGATAGAACAAGTCTCAAGTAGAGAATGGCCAGGGAGAGGCTGGTGTCCTACTGCATTTGATGGGCTTTCAGTCTGCTAATGAAGAAAAACTAAAGCTCCCACTTCACAGTGTATTGTCTGAGGACCAAGACTCTCGGGGTATGTTTGAGTGCGTGGGCTTCCTTCTGGCTTCCTTTGGGTAGAGACCATTCAAGTTTGAAAAAATTGTTCAAGTTCCTTGAATTGTGTCCTGTCTTTCAGTGGGAATTGCAGAGATAATTGCAAAGTAAACTGAGGAGAGACTGACAAAAATGAATGAGGCAGAAGTTTGGGCAGGACTCGCTGTGTGCTAAAGTTATACTTGTGGTGCACAGTGCCCAGTGAAGGTACCACGAGTGTTTCAGAGGATGTTCACGTTGTGCTGCCAGATTCCCAGTGGATGAATGGATGTCTCTGTTCAGAGTGAGGGCTCCTGAGGCCCCACAGCAGTAGGGTGAAGGTGGTGTAGGTGAGTGTAGGAGTCACCTGACTCTTAGACAGGGAAGTGGATTGATGAAAAGCAAAGCCCTCTACCAGGCTGGCTGGGTGTCATTCAGCCCATTTCACAGGTGGGAAATCAGGGTACAGGAGAGGTTCCCAACCTGCCAGGTGCATAGATCCCTTTGGAAGCCCCCTCTGAGCATCCCTCCTGCAGCCCCTCACACACAAAAGCCATGTCTACAGAAAGCTGGGTTTGCATTTCTCTGCTGGCATATTTGTTCCTGGAGGAATGGCATTTATTGGGTTTTTCTGGGTGATCTACACTTATTCTGGGCTGGGAAGTCTGTGGGACTCGGGGCAGGAACCTCGAGGTGTGCCAGGAGGACAGACAGAGCATCCTCTCTGCAGCATCTCACCCTGCTCAGCCCTGTGTCCTTCAGCAAGGCTCCAGTGCCAGACAAAATACTTGTGTGGGGAGGCAGCTGGTGCCAAAGCTGCTGGAGGAGAGCAGCAGTTGGCCATTAGTGTGCTCAGAGGTTGGGTGGGTTGGTTGTGCTGCCGTGGAAACCCAGGGCCAGGGGACAGGAGTGGAACGTCACACCACAGGCTGCTGTCGGCACAGAAGAATGAGGGAGATTTTTATGTTTTCTGGCGCCTCTTTTCCTACTTTGGAAAAAGCTTCTATTTTATGTGTCTGTGTAAATGCTTTATAACCCAAGTGCTGTGAGTACTTTGAGTAATTGCTTAAAAATTGATGGTGAATTTTGACCATGTACAGACTGTGCCTTCAAGTTCCGAGGATTCTTCTCTCAGATTGTGATGCATTTTTTTACTGCATTTAAATGAGTTATTTTATATAAATTCTGAGTGCTGGCAGGCTTACAATAACTGGATTTTTTTAAGCCTGTTCTTTCTAAGAGACTAAAACAATGTGCTTTTTCCCAACAGCTTTTAAACTCTTAGTCTCACTTCTGCCCAGTTAGATCATGGTATGGAAACCCCAGAGGTGGTTTGAAGTCCTCTGGGTGTTTTGAAGGTAGCCAGGACGGCAGAAAAGAGATCTCTTGATGGCTCTGTCAGGCGTGGGTGAATCTGTACAGAGAGTGTTATCTTCATAGCCCAAGCCAGAAGTTCTTTAATCAAAGTTTTTGGTTGAGTACAGAATGCCCAGATGTTGGGTTCCCCCTGGGGGTAGGATGTGTTGGGGTGGCTGTAGCCAGCAGCATTCTCTGTGCCTGGTCAGCAGCTCAGCTCATCCCTCATAAAGTCCTGCTAATGCAGAAAATAAGCAAGACCAAGTTCTTTGTGCTTTCTCACACTAATAGCAAGAGTTAGAAGTAACCACAGAAAGAAAATATTGGGTGGGGGGCAGCATTAATGGGCCCATCCATTTCAGTATTCCTACCTATGGCCAGAGCCTCATTCTCTAATTTTTGTTGCTCTGGCTGCTCTGTTTTTCCTTATTGCAATCAAGATAATACAGCACAATAATGCACTAAGAATTCCAGCTATTCAATTACCTTTCAGAAGTTGACTTAATTGCCTCTTTAAGTGATAGCTCTCTATTGTGTGCAATCAGCACCACTCAAGGAGGGAGCAGGAAGAGAAGGACTTTGTTTCTAATCAATAATCAGAGGTCTTTGAAATAATGCTTCTTGCAATTTGTATCACTGGTTAAATTACAGTGAAGATGATCATCTGCCCCTTCCCGGAGGAGCACGGCTCTAGCAGAGTAAGAAAGCCTTGCCATCCACAAATGTGGACTATTTTACACTGTGTTTCAAGTTAATCCAGTATTCTCCCCTTGAACTTTTATTTCCCATCCAAGTATTAAAGAAAACCAAAACCAAACTGCAGCAGAACCTGGCACAGATGGTTTGGGAAAGTCTAATATGGAATGACTAATCATTTGGTTTGCACCTCATAAAGTATGCAATTGAATGTGATACCTGATGATAAATAATTCAAAGTTGAAATGCAAGGCAAGGGGAGATTATAGAAGGAATGAGTATATGTAAACCAACCTTAAGAAAAATAAGCAATCTCAAAAGCTTAAGCTCCTCTTCCAAGCTACAGTCCATAGAAACAGCTGCTTCTTGGTGCAGGTTTGCTTCCAGTTCTTGAGTCCAGGGGACGTTAGGCCAGCAGGATTTCCAGTTTGTAATCAGAGTTTGGCCAAAACTACAAATCTAAGGACCTGCCACCCTTCCACAGCTCTGCTGCACTTCAGGTCATCACTGATCTTGGTTTAGGCAGCCGGAAAGCTTTGCCAAGCAGACCAGATTTCTTTTATATATATGTTTTTGGTTTACTTTGTCCTAGTTATTGGGTTAAAAGTGATTGTCTGCTTTATAGTTTCATTAAAGCTAAAATTGCTAGTCATAATTAACTATTTAGTCATAATTAAAAATATTTTTCATCTAGAAAGATCTTCTTGAGATTGCAAGAGGCACGGGACTGGAAGTCACGCTCAGACCCCTGATACTACCACTGCTTTGGGACAATTCCAGCTCCCATTCCCTCCCAGGGGAGTAGGGGAGAACTGCAGATGCAGACCTGTATGGAAGCACAGGTTTTAATGATTAAGCATCCAGCACACTCCTGGGTAGGGTGCATGTCTCTCTGCCCTCCATTTTCAACACCTTCCATAGGGAATTTCATTTGCTATGTGGGAGCAGCCGTGGGATGTTCTTTGCAGAGATTGGCTCGCTCAGACCAAGCTGGGATTTAATTGATTAAAGATGCTGCTTGCTTTGCTCCCTGCCCCATCCTGGTAAGAGGTGGATAATCATCCTTCAGTGCAATGTTCTTGCAGCGGGGAGGGAAGGTGGTGTTGATCCAGATTTATAATCCTGCACTGAGGAGCAGCTTTAAGATCATTTCACTTGTCAGCTTTGTAGGAGTTCTTGCTAAACTGTGGAGATAGCTTGATTTTTGCTCTGTTATCAGCAAGAAGTAGCGATGCTGCAGTGCCCTGCCCCAGCTCAGCCCTTGGCAGCGTTCCTGAGGTTGCCAGCAGCCGCCGGCCGGTGCCAGGCGCCTGCGTGCCCAGACACCCCGACAGGGCCGCGTTTGTTTGCCGAGGGTTGGTACGCTCTTGCCTCGGTGCAGGAGTGGAGCTGAATGGGCATTTTGTGATGACAGTAATTACTGCATCCATGCTGTTGCACCATCCAAGTGTTTTACGGATCATCCCAAGTGCTGGGTTGGTTCCATACTGACTTTGGAGCACCGTGGTGCTGGGAGAGTGTGTGGCCTCTGTTTACCACATGAAGTAACTGTTTGCTCATGATTTTGTCTGTGTTGAGTTAAGCAATATAGGGGAAGGAGGGAAAAGAAGCAACTTTTTTGTTGCAGATTTATTCTGCGGCTTCTTTGGCTCCTGGGAGGGGCTGTTACGATAAAGTCTGATATATTTTCACATCTGCCTATGAAAAATGTAGGATTTATCTTTCAAATAAAATTTGCTCTGCTGCGCTGCCAGCAGGGCTTTTGTGAGTAGCTATTTTTGTAAAATATAACCAGAGAATTTGTATTGGCTTAACACTTAAAATGTAGCCAGGGGAAGACGGAATATTCATCTTTATTGTATTTGTTTCTCCTGTAATGAGACGTTACTGTCTGTCGTAAAGGAAGCGGTTCTCCAGCCCAGGGACCATGCCCAGTGATTTTCTGTTTGCTCCATTAGCTCGTGTGCAGACCTCCTGATTTTTTATGTGCATGTGCTTTTCTACTTGTTTAATCCTGCCAACTGCTCTTCTGGTTGGAAATCCATTTCTATAATGCCGGGTATTACACAAATTTGTTGAAGCTCTTAATGCAGATAACGGGGAAGGGGGGTGAGCCTGCTTTGCCCGGTCAGCCTGAGCCAACTTTCTCCTTCCCATAAGTCACACAGAGCTTCAGCTGCAGCTCACTGAGGGCACAAAATGTACGCAGTAAAGAAAAATAAAGTTTAAGGAACAGATAGAGTGCTGTAAATGCTGCTTGGATTTTGATTTACAAAGTCCAAGCACAGCACAAATTGGATAGCTCGCTGTGCCCTGTGGAAATCTCTTTGTCTGCCTTGTTTTGAAATATTTCCATAACTAGTAATCATGGTATTGTAGCAGAGAGCCCTTCTATAAAGAGCTTTTTGGTCACTGCTGCTGTTTACTATGACCCTGTACAGCGTGTTAATTGCAGCTCTTCATTCATGGGAATATCCATCAAAGATTGCAGTGTGGATGCCAGCAGTGATGCTCTGAATTTTGGGGTTCTTGTATGTACGATGCTTTTGGGACCAGAGCTGAAGCAGTGAGAGGCATCCTGCCTCTCTGTGTGTGATTTGCAGTGTTTGTGGAGCTGTTTCCAGCAGGACTGAGCACATCCCTGCCTGCTGTACTGTTCTGGTTGTTTTAATCTGTTGAATTCATCCATGGCACTTTGCCTGGTGGATAGTGGTGGGAATGTTGTCAGCGGTGGCAGAGAAGGATGCCAGCCTGCTTTTTTTATTATTATTACTTGCAGTAAAGCCATACGAAGTCCATCCAGGGCCTCATGAAAATGGTCTGAGTGGCTGTCAAGCATGCATGTACTTTTTGTTTAAGCGATGGAGCAGGCAACCTGCTCAAAGTTTAGTGTGCATTTATATACTTGCGTTAACTTCTGACTTAGCTATCCAGTTCTATTAAAAATAAAAGGAGTAAAATCATTCTGGCACACTTTGATAGCTACAGCATTTGGAAACTCTTCAACTTCTCTCTCTTCTCTTTCCTGATTTCTTCCCAAGAATAGTCACAACACTTTCTTTTTTAGGACTTTGCCCTAATAATTACATCTGCGAAGATCCGCTGGAATGGGTTATCCCACAAGCAGGATTTTGCCCTTAAATGGAAAATAAGCCACCACAACAGCCAAAGTTTGGGAAAAAATATTATTGTGGGAAAACAAGGTTGCTAAATATGTTATTCCATGTTGTGGAGCTGCACAGTCAGGAAATGTTTGTTAGTGCTGAGAGGAAATGCTCATGTCTCCTAAATGCTTCTTGCATTCCTTTTTAATTGTTGTTGTAGTAGGAAAACATGGCTCTAATAAAATACCAACTACTACCTCCTCTGTGAAAGGGACAGGAGGTGTGAGAAATTGGAGGGAGACAGGGAGGCCAGTCGTGCCTTATGAACTTTCCTCACTGGGTTCTGCTCCTCCCTTTCCCCCCCAGGCCGGCGGGGGTGCAGCTCCTCTCCAGGCTGCCTGTCCAGTTCTCCAGCCCCACTGCCTCTTGGCCAAAGATTTGGGCTAAATCATCCAATTAAGCTTTGCAGCTTATGTAACTCTCTTGGCTTGAGGCAGCAGGCGGACTGACGGGGGTAGAAGCACATCTGGAAATAGTGTACTAAACACGCTGCTGCGGCCGGAGCCAGAACGGTTTGGACAAATGTGCTCATACGCACAAGATGTCCTTTGAAAAGCGAGATAAGTGTGCACAGTCGCCTTGCTGAAGAAGTTGAAGAAAATATTCCTATCCATAAATTGTTTCCCTGGCTGGGAAACTTAACTGGCTTTTTTCTTCTCCCTTCTCCTTTGGAAGATCATCCAGCCCTTCCTTCTCAGCTCCAGAGGATCAGCCAGGCCCTGTCTACACTGATCATAAATAACACATATGATTTTTTTTTTGTTTGTTTCAAAGGTGGGAAGGACCTCCAGCATTATTTAGTCTGGCTTCTTATCTGCTACCCATCATAGGAGTTGCTTTTTATTTAATCTGAAATACAGCTTGGTATATAACTGGAACACAGCTCTGAAGACACAAGTATTTTTTCTGAGAATTCATTATAACCCTGGTAATTTATCCTAATGCTTAATGATACTATTAAAACATGGGCATTTTATGTTGGCTTGAGGGTTGGGGAGAAAATAGAATTCAGCCATTCTGTATTTCAAGTAGTATGCCCAACACAAGCTTAGGAAAAAAGAAAAACCAGGTGCATGTTTTGGCATTCTTGGAGGTCTCTTCTTTTGTTGGTATCCATTACTCTCAGTAGGGAAGTTACGGGCATTAGCAGCAGAATGCATTTTCCTTCATGTGCAGTGATATGTGCTTATAGCTTCGTTTTATGGTCTCCTGTCTAATGTTAAAGAATTTATTTGTCAGGTGTGCAGGGCTGGTTTTAGCACTCATGTCCTGCCCGTTTCTGGGTGCTTGGATGGCTGCTTGTCCAACACCTTCCAAATCTGTGCTGAGGAATGGTTTTAGAAACATCACCTCCCTGAAATCTGATGTCAAACACACACACATCCCCACACCCACACGCGGAGTTCCTGGTCTTGTCCTCCATAAAACTTGCCCAGGGAATTGGCTGTAGTGTGTGCCCTGGCCAGGCTGCCAGAGCTGCAGAGGCACTGGAGGTGGCTTGGCCGAGGGGGTGTTTTGGTCCCAGGAGGGGACATTGCTGGGGCACAGCGGTGCTGAGGCAGCGCTCTCTGGCATCCTGACCCCGCTGTGGCTTTTAAAGTGGTTTAGCCACTCCTGGGTGGTGCAGTAGGATTTGTAACTTGGCAAAACCCTCCATGCCAGGGAAGTGGTGCAGAGCACTGTGTGGCTCTGCTGGGGCTGCTCCAGTCTGTAGCAATGTAGGGTTAATACGATATTTCTTCCTGTGTATGGATTTATAAGGCTGTCAGAATGCCTCTGCTCTCACCGGGCTGTGGACATGGCCATGGGAACCTTGTAGGAGTGTTTTTGTAGTCATGAATACCTACATGCAAAGTTGTGATCTTACAGTTCACACATTTTGGGGTTTTCCATGGTCATAAAACTAAATAATGAGTTCCCCAAAAGAGGCTGGGTGTCTTAAAGCACTCCTCCCAGCCCATGCCAGCGCTGGAGCTCCCCCGTGTCCATTGCTCCCTCAGCCATGGGTTTGCTGGCAATGATAACACAGCTGTGCTGCTGTATCTGACTGACTGCCCGCGCTTGATCTTTTATTCCTAAAGAAGAAAAAAATTGGATTAGATTTTTCTCAGCCACGCACAGCGGTGATCCTGGGTAACAGAGCTGATCCGTGTGCAGGAAGCTTTGGGAAGCTGGGTGTAAGGTAAGTTATTAACTGGGGACTCATCCAGGGTGATCTGCTTTATGGATGGGCACTCCAAGGGACTCCAGGAGGTGCTGAGCAGGCTCCATGGCCCTTGAGAGAGCATTTCGGGTGCATCAGGGGTACCTAAAGCACTTCAGTACAGAAATTACCTCCCTGGACACTGAAGTCCAATAAACTTCTTCGTAGAGAGGGAACAAAGGCCTCCAGTTTTGCTCTGCATAGCGGTGCTGCAAGTTTCAAGGGCCTTTCCTTGTGGGTGAGTCGCACTGCAGTTTTCCCTGTGCTGTGCTGAGCCTCGCTCCCCCGTGGTGGGATTTTCCCTGAGTTTTGACCTCCTGGCACCCCTGGGACAGGCGGATTGCAGAGCCAGGTCAGGCCCTGCAGTCCCTCACACCCACTGCTGTAGTTTGCTGTGATTTCTGCAGTTTAACTCCTTCAGTACCAACTGTGGCTCTGCTCAGCTGTGCTTGGCGCTTTTCTTGTGCCCTCTCCCTGCGGTGCCTTTCCTGAGCAGCTGTGGCCTCTCCAGAGCTCTGTGCCCTCTCTTTCTTTCCCTCACACCTCCTTGAGCTGACAGCCTGATCTGATGGCATCCTTCACATGCTGTTGTGAGGACGGATGGCTGCACTGGTGCTTTCTGGGCTGCATGAGATGCAACTGTTTAATCGTGGAAAACTCTCCCTGTGGGCTCTAACGCTGTTTGCTGGGCACAGGTTCTGGCAGCCCATCTTGCATTCTCCTTGCAGCACCTAAACATGTCAGATTTCTGTAACAAAGCTTCCCTCGGGCTGCAAGGTCTTGAAAACTGATCCCCAGCAGCCCACATAGCAATTAGGTTACCTTATACGTGGCACCAGTCAAGGTAACGGTGTGTGAAATACTGAAAAACCAAATCCATTTAAATAGACATGTTCAAAGGGAATGTGAGGTGTGAACATCGTGTCTTTGCTCACAGGGAGTGTGAAATGTCTTCTGCCAAGACTCAGCAGCATTTTAAGAATAGTTGTGAAATTAAGCATAAATACCATGGTCCTGTGGTCCAGGCTCCCGGAATCACACCTATTTTTGGGGGTGGTAAGCAGCGGGCTGTAAGGCTCAGTGCACTGCCTTTAAGCCTTTAGGTAAACCTGACATTGCAAGAAAGCAAAACCTCCGGGGATGTGGTTTCACAGACATTTAAACTGGTCTCCTTTTGGGCTGTTGTCTGAAAGGGCATCCTGGTTCCCCTGTGCTTCCTTTGCATTACTGGCTTGGTCAGCAGGATGATCTGACGCAAAATAAAGCCTGCAGTAAGGATGCTGAATTTTCCGTGGGACTGTGGGGCGGACTGGGTTTTGGTGCCCTCTAAGGAGATTCAGGGAGCACCCTCTTCATTCTGGCACCCCTGGCTCACCAAAAACCACTTGTGACGCCTTGCCTGGAGCTCAGCACAGGGGAGTAGGAGATGGCAGTAACATTTCAGAGCAGCAGCTTGTTGAGAAGCTTTCAGGCATCATTTAATAAGCAACCAAAGGTCTTAGCAGTAGACTACCCATGTAGTCAGCATCCTCCTCCCCTCCAGCTGTTTATTTTCTACCCTTGAAATGTCCTGCAACCCCCACCTTGTGCTGTGCCATCACCAGCATCTGTGTTGCCTCTCAGCAGAGCTGATCTGCTGGAATGATGCTGCTGCTGGCATGGGCTGGCAGGCAGCTCTGCAGCTGGGCTGTTGTGGGGTGTGGAACCAAGGCCACCTAGTTCTGGTTAGTTCCTGCATTTTGGAATAGCAAAAAGTTAATTTACTGCAGGTTACTGTTGCTGGCAAGTCAGGAATTCTGTCTTTGTACTTCCAGTGATGTGTTTTCTGTAAGGGGAAGAAATAAAGGCGGGTTTTATGCATTCTAAAGCAGCTGGTCTGGCTTTGTGGAAGAGGGTGTCGACATCATTTGATAACCTTTTCTCATGTTTTCTTGACTGGTAAATGACAAAAGGGAGAAGCAGGTCTTCCCACTCTTTTAGTGATATGTTTTTCTTCCCAGGAACTATCCTAGCATATAAAATGAAACAAGAGCCCTCAGATAGCATAAACAATTATAGTTGACCTAAGTGTGCTATTTTATGGCAATGTCTTGTTTTTTCTCTGGAGAAAAGAAAATGTACCCCATTAAGTGCTTGTATTACAAGCCTGCACTCCAGGGGATAAATATTTCAAATATTAATGCTGAGTAATTTTTAAAAGGTTCTGCATGCATTTTATTTTGAGCATTCTGCAAATTATTTAAGACTACTAAAACAAAATGCAATTTAGATCAGCTCATCCTGTGATCAGTATGTGGTGATTTTAATGTCTGCTCTACCCAACAGCATGTGATCAGGCATTGGTACAATAGGGAAATTGGGATCTGGTGATGGCTGTGGATCTGCAGGTAGACAAGATGTACAATTTACATAAACAGTGGAATGAGGGGAGTGCTCTCAATACCCTTTCACTCCAATACAGTCACATGCATTGTAAATGAGTTACTCTTTTGGAAAAAGAAGTCAAACCTGACTTGCATTGAAGTTCTCAGCTATTAAAATCAGTGGAGCCAGGGACTCCAGCCAGAACTTCTGTGATTTCCTTGATATCCCTCTTAGTACATCACTCTGACTTTTCCATATGTGTTCTCTGATTTATAACACGGCAATACTTTATTTCACTGTTGTAAAATTCTTTCATACACTCAGCCCTGCCAAAAGCTTCATATGTTATTGATTAAACAAATTCCCACTGTTCCAGGATCTCGGCTGCTCTGAGTCTGGTGGTAACTTCAGTGGAATGATGAGTGCAATGGTCGATTGTACAGGAGGTAGGGAAATACAAGGCACCAGCACTTACTGCTGCAAATCAATAAACTCACCTTCAATTTGGTAAGTGGAGCTGCTTTTTCCACCGGTCAGTGCCACATCTCTCCTGAGATGGGCTGAGCTGGTCCATCAGCTGCAAAGTGCTGGTGGCTCAGGGTCATTTGTGGGGGGGATAATGATGATGTTTGATTTTAGTAATGTTGGGAGAAGGATTAACAAGAGTTTCATTTCGACTCCTTCACAGGCAATTACCGACAGCTGCTGCTAGAGAAAGGGCGTGATGATTAACACAGTGACCTTTGCAAGGATTGACTTCCCTTCTTGGAGGGATTTCTTTTGGTTGAACTTGTGAGCCATTAGCACTAAGCACAGAGCAGGATGCGTGGGGGCCATGGGTTTTGGTGGAACAAGCTCTCTGTTTCACTATTAACTTAATTAGGTTATAATAGAAAGGGTTTTCCTGTTGGACCGCAAGGCATTTGCTCTGCTTCAGGGGTTTCTGCTTCTGTAAAGCTCCAGAGCTGGGCCTCGCCAGCACCCATGGGGACATGGTCCTGCACGCTCCAGCCATCAGCTGCTCCTTTGGGGTGGTTTTGGTTCATAAGATTTTACTTACTGGCTTTGCTGCTTGTTATGAGAACGAGGTGAAAGGGAGAGAAATACATTCCGTAGGGTTTGGTGAGAGCCAAGCAAATCTGATTTGGGCTTTTCCTGCATTGTCATGGCTCACAATCCAGCGTGACAAGTGACAAATGACATGGCCCGTGGCATGGTAAGTGCCCAGAGCCATGCCTGGACCCCAGTGATGCACAGACAAGGCTGCTGCAGGTTCCTGCATGTTCATGTTCAGGGCAGAACAATACCCTCTCCACTGCCAGGCTGTTCCTGCGTGCATCCAAGATCATTTTCCATGCCCACGCCATGTAGGGAAAGTGCATCAGGCAAATGCATCTCCTTTTAAACCATACACAGGTTTACTTGGTAGGATTGACCACATGTACAAGCTCACAGCTTTTCCCATTCCCCTTTTCCCCCCTTCCTTTCCATCCCTCACCCAGGTTTGGCTGTGCAATGTCCTCACTTAAAAACCCTGTCAAGCTGCAATTATTTCGAGGTTTAATGACCCATGATTTCTGTAATGCTTTATTTTGTTCACTTTCAGCATGTTTTTATTCCCCAGTCAAATAATGGGTATTAAAAAACCTACCAAGTACAAAGCCTTCACTTTCCATTTGAGAGAAAAATGCTTAGAAAGCTGTATTGCTGCTACACAGGTAAATAATTAGATTGCTAATGAATTAGCTTTGCTTTGAAGACAAAAGCTTCAGTGTTCCTAATTAGCTTGTGAGGAGAGACATAGAAATGTGTGGTCTTTCTCCCAAGGAAAAGGGGAGAAAAGGGGGCACCCAACACAGCTGAGACCAGGGACCGCGGCAGGACATTGTTTTACCCATTGTTTTACACGAATTTGGGCTCAGCACCTTCCAGGTCTTTGACATTGTTTAAATTCCTCAGTCAATTCAGAGAAATAATACACTTCACCTGTGCGACACATTTCCTTTTCAGTTTCAAATTAATATTTGAATGAAATGGTTACTTACTGCTGTGTTTTGAAACAGGGAGAATGGAAGCCTGTGGTATATTTTCCTTATATCACTTTATTATTTATGCTTTTCATCATAAGCCCTATTATCGTGCCCATCCTAAGATGAATTATCTCATGTATTTTTTCTTTCCTCACAGAGCAAGATTTTTTTCCCAGGCCTTTGATCATTCTTATCACCCTCTCAAAAGTCCTTTTTATTCTGTATTAGTACTCTTTTTCAGATGAGGTGAAAGCTATTGTGGGATTAGGCAGCATCATTTTAATAATGTTATAATCTTCATACTATTGTTCCCCATCCTGTTCACTAACCACACTAACATCTAGTTTGCCTCCCTCTCTATCCCTCTTTTTTCCTGGATTGCTGCTGACTGCAGATTGGGCTGCAGACACTGATGCTGTGGTTTCTTCCCTAGTCAATATTGCTAATTAAGAACCATGTGAAAAATACCTTGATTCCCCCCCCCAGATAAATTGCATCTATCAGTTTTGGTGTCACTTTGCCATTTGGTTGACTTTTCTCCTGATGATTTGCTCCTTTTCTAGCTTTGATGAGCTTATCTCCATGTCCACTCCATATCTGGCTACTTCACAAATTCATCTCCTACCCCAGATCCTCACCTAATCTATTAGCTGGTGAGTTTAATACCAATCCTTATGGCTTCCTCTGGACAGTTAACCTTTTGCTATGATGAAAATTCACTGTTTAATCCCATCTTTTTTCTCTTTAGATCAATGGTAGCATTTGCCCTCTTCCCCTTTTCCCTGTAGCTTTTTTGCAGCAAAATGAATTGCCATCTGATTTCTTCATCTCGTAAATCCTTTGAATGGGTTGATAAAACCCCTGGACACATCAGAAGGACTGGTTCCTTTGTCAGAAGCTGATGGTTTATACCTGTGGGGAATTTCCTCTCCTGCCAGCGCTTTTGTTTGGCAGGTGAAGCCCAGGGGATTCGCGGTGATGTCGGAGCCCTTTGTATCCTTCACTGTGATTCACCCACGGAGCTGCGCTGCAGAAGGAGATCCCAAACCTGCTCTGCAGGTACCCAAGAGCGGTCTGACGGCTTCTGCTGCCTCCTCTGCCCTGATCCAAGGCATTTTAGGCAGAGGTGATGCTGTTTGCATTCCTAATTTCTGAGTTTCTACACGGTGCTTTGGAGCCTGCGTCCCCCGGGGAGCCTTTGGATTTGGGCACAGGCACCCCTGTGACTTGCTCTCCTCCTTGGAATGGGGAATTGTAATGTTCACCATCTGTGTTGTGTTTCAGCATCCCCATAATGGGAAATCTACTCATCCCCATCTCTGAAAACTTACTACTTTGGACTTTAGAAGCAAAACCAAAAGCTTATTTTTTGAAATATCTGTGTGCATGTTGTCTGAACTGACTCTCCAATGCAAACAGTAGCTCATACTTTGGAATAACAAGGCGCAGGGGAAATGAATTTTCCTCTCTCCTTCTGATGACGTATGTGCTGAGACAACATTAAACTCCAGCGAGGAGATGCACAACAGAAATATGATCAACGCCTACTGCTGCAAAAAGAAATAGTGACTTAAAGGTGCCCGTGTTCCCTGGGGAGGGACCGTCAGTGGAGAGATGCATTGCATTTCTATCTCATTACACGGAGCTGCTGAAGGTTGAAATGCTGTTAAATATACCACAGGCTCTTATTAAATGGCCATATTAAAGAAAACAACACACGCACACACCAGACTGGAGCTGAGGAAAGCTCTTGCTTTATTTGAGGATCATTTTTTCAGACAGGCTGACTTTTAATAAGCCTTTTGTCCTGGCTGATGAGTTCTCTCAGCATGACGCTGATGCCATGGGATGCTCAAACCCAGGGGCAGCACAGGAAGGAGCCTCCACTGACCTGTGGGGGATCTTTCCTGCTGCCATCACTCGCCTGGGCAGCCAGTGCCTTTTCCTGGGTGTGGAGGGTGGGTACTGGTTTTTCTAAGATGCTGTAGACTCTGGTGCTCCAGAACAGCTCTGCATCCGATCAGGATAGTTCATGAGCACGGGCTCCAAGTTGGAGCTTAGTGGTGGCACTGAGGGGTGCATCGGGGTGGTGGGGGCATCAAAATATATTATTCAGCCCCAGTTCAGGATATCACATGCTGTAGGTACTGACTGAACTGATATAACAAGTAAATACAGGGCAGGGGATGAACACAAGGAACTAAACCATAGCTGCTGGTTTTGACAGCTCTTTTGACCACCAGTGCCCATTATCCCCCACCCCTGGCAATGTCTGAGGCCAGGCTGGATGGGCCTTAGAGCAGCCTGGTCTAGTGGAAAGTGTCCCTGCCCATGGCAGGGGACTGGAATGTGATGAACTTTTAAGTTCCTTCCAACCCCAACCATTCCATGACTCTGGTTACTGCACCTCCCTATAAGTGGCAGTCCCAGCACCACCTAACCCAGCCCGATGGCTTTGACCTTGGAAACCCACATGCCCCCCCTCTTCTTCCCTAGCCCCTGTCCTGCTTGAAGCTCTCCACACCTGGAGCAATTTTCCCAATAATCATCTTTCTAGTGTTACTAAAGATTGTACTTTCCACGTTACCTTTTGCCTTGTTAGTAACCACAAATGACAACATAATATAATTCTAAAAAATTGAAAAAGCTTCTTTAGAAACTTTTTTGCTTTAAAAGAATTTTTCTTTAAAAATTATGTAAAAACCTTATAATAAAGTATCTTGGGGTGCACTTACAAGCAGCAGCTAGAAAATGTCTGCTTTGACTGAGTATCCAGGTGGTTTGGGGCACAGTGGAGAAGTAAATGTTGCATAATGTTTACTGAATAGAGCATCCGTGTTTGCTGTGTGATGATGGCACTGCTAAAACACTCACTCTCTATGCAGATGAATCAGTCCCCAACAGGGTAATTGCAACTACTGGAGCCTTTTGGGAGGCCCACCCTGCCAGATACCACCCACTCCCCAAACTCTACCTTTGACAGTGTTTGAATTGTTGCTCGGCATGTCTTGGTGCTCAGTTCCTTAATGCAAATCGGGTTCTCAGTGGCTGCATATATCTCACACTGCCAAAATATTTATGATTTTAAAAGATGAGTCTGAAACTGGGAGCAATGACCTGCTGGCTCGCAGAAGGGAAGGTGATCTGTCTCTCAGCTTTCCCATCTCACAGCAGCACCGTTCATGTTTCTTTAGATCTGAAGGAAAAGACCTGATAAGTGTTTATCTCACCTTGAGTGGGGGGTGAGGAGGGGCTGATGTTTGGTTATTTTGGATGCTAAACTATCCTTTCTTACTGCTTCTTAAGAGTCTCTTTGCAGTGGTTTTTTGAGGGATGATTTGGGGATTTTTTTTATGGTCTCTAGAGCTGGTTTCTACTTTTTAAAGCCAGATAAACAAAGGGCAACATTTTGCTTTTAATGGTACAAATAGGTTATTGTGGAGTTGCTGCAATCTCTGTGTACCTGTGTGCAAAGTGCCTCACACCTGTGTGCTGCACCAGCCACCAGATTTCCATGTAAAGCAGGACTGTTCCTTTTTTGCATCTCAGGAGCTGAATTTAATTCACTGATACGGCACAGTAACTCCTTCTATCCATTTTAATGGTCCAGTGAAATTCTGTTAGCAAAAGACCTAATGAATGTTGCGATTCAATCGGGGCAATCTAGAGTGTAATGCGTGGAGCGGTGCCAGCATTATATAAATCATTAAACATCAAAATGTAAAAAAAACAATACAATTCCCTAATCATCATCTAACTCCAGGAGCTGCTGGGAATGGCTGGGGCTGGAGGCAGCTGGGGCCAGCATGGGTACCTGGCTGGGATGGGGGACAGTGGCTCACCAGCCTGGTTCCTGCTCTTCCCTGTGAGCATTTTTGACTAGCACAGATGCTTTAGCATGGAGGGGGGGGTTGTTTGTGTGCTCTGCAGTCCACTCAGGCCCTTTCAAGTCCTAGAGGGGAAAGCATTTCTTTCTTAAAGGGGTGCTTTAAATAAAATGAGGGAGAACAGTCATTACAGAGACATTTTCTGTAGGCAGATGAATTTTCTGCTTCAGCCTCATTTACGTTGTAAAGGAGCTGCACATTTTCTTGCTCTTTTGGCTTTGGGAATTTGTGCAACAGCAGTCAAAAGGTGCAGTTATGCTCTTGAAGCCAGGATTTTACAGACCTAAACAGTTGAGAGGTTTGAGGGTTGTTTTTAGTTTTTAAACCAAGTCTCTTGAAAGTGTTTCTAATGAGAAACAAGTCCAGCTAGCAAAGCCTGTGTGTTTGCTTTTGAAAAGATTGAATTGGAGGGAAATCTCTGGCATTGGCCATGGGTCCACTCTTCTGGGAGAGGTTATCAGCAGAGAACAAAACCAGAAGTAATTGGAACTGAAATATGGATGTGTTTAAAATGCACTGCAGACTCCCTGGGAGGTTGGAGTGTGATTGGAAAGATGAATGTGAAATACAGAATTATAACGTTCCTGACTGTATACATAGATAGATATGTATATATATGTGTGTATATATTTATATATGTAGCTGTAGATATATATGTAGGTATGATATAGATAGATAGATGTGGATGGGTGACTGTGTGAGATTTCAGGGGGGTTTTATTGGCATTGGTCTGATTTTGTGTCTGTCTTCTGGTTTAGGATCAGATTATTTTGCTTTCACTCAAAAACCTGAAAACGGATGTGGATGCAGTTGTCCCAGCCCTCACCTCTGCTAGCAAACATAGTTTGCTCTTAAGAGTCACTTGAATAAGAATGAAGCACAGAGAAATGCTTTTTATTAAGGGAGTGCTGTCTTAGATGGATAAATACTTTGGGAAGGCTGCAGGAGCTCAGCTCTGTGGGACACCCACAGGCTCCTGGGGAGCAGCCCATAAGCCCCACCAGCCTGTGCCCATCCCTTGCACACTGCTGGGAAATCACAGAATGTTCTGGCTTGGGAGGCACCCACTAACATCATCAAAGTCCAACTCCTGAAAGGGCCTGTTCAAGCCATCCCTGCCTTTTGTGTCCCCAGTGGTTTGTGTTGTTGCTCAGCAAACCCAGCCCAGGCTTCTCAAGTGAGAACACAAAGCCTGGCAGCTGTGTCTGGGCACAGCCATGCAGGAGAGGGGAGTGGGGGGACATTGGTCAGTGAGTGATGCTCAGCTGGACACTTCCTATGGCCACTGGCCCTCAGCCTCGGGCTGCTGTCCCCTCCAGGGATCCCTTCTCAGAGCTGCTGCAGTGGGCATGGCATGGACAGATGGTGACTGGCACTCAGCTGTGCCCAGCGCTGCTTCCCTGCCCTGCTGAGCACTGCCTTGTATGAGGATGCCTGAGTCCCACTCGGAACCTCACAGCCAACCTGCTTCTAAAAACAGATTGTGAAAAACCATTGAGTGCAAATATGGGCCCTGGCAAGGTGAGAAATGATTTATTTGTACATGTGTGCTGCAAGTTTGAGAGGTTTTTGGTCTCCCAGGTCAGTCCTGCAGCCTGTCACCTAACGCTGACTTTCTTTCTTTTTAAATCAGTATATTTTAAGCCCAAAGCAATGTGTTATCTCTCAAGAAAAAATAAGCTAAATTTTTTTTTTTTTTTTTTTTTTTAGAATATAGCTAGGAGTTTTTGTCCTGCAGTGCTTGAGTCTAGGGATATTTTAAGAGCTCTGTTATCTTGTGCTGGGAGGGAATACAATAAATATGTAGATAGGGAGTGCTGCTGCTTCGAAAGGTATGTAAAGGGTCTGTGCTGAACTGACACTAGCTGAAGAATTTGTTCAGCCTAATTAGCAGCAAATCACTTCTGTGTCCAACCTTGCTTGTAGAGATGGGAGCCAGTCCCCCCTCCTTATCCTCTGCTGCCCTTTGTGGGTTTTCAGAGCCCTCCCTGGCTGAGCAGTGAGGGTTTTTGTGAGGACACAGATCTGCAGCCACGTGTCATTGCAGGCCAACAAGTGCAAAATTACTGGAAATTCATGAGAAACTGTGCACCCATGTCAGGCTTTGTCTAGGATTGTTCAGGCTGTCATCAGAACCAGTCACGATCGATCAGCTTTTAAATTTAATGAAATTTTAATTAAAGAAGGGAAAGCCTACGAAGACATCATATGACAAGAGTGCTGGAAGCAAATACAGTTTCACTTCCAACCATTAACCAGAAAAGCAGCACATGGTTGACTGCACATTGCCATTGCAGTCTAAGGAAAGTACAGCTCTTGGCTTCAGCAGGCAGGTCATTAGTGACTGAATAATCAGTGACATTTTCCTTCTAAATCTGACACAAATGAAGCGCAGTGCTCTGGAAAAAGCCATTAAGTGCAAAGCCTCGCCTTTACTCTGCTCCAGGTATTGCAGAACAAGATCTAATGGCAGCCTTTAGCTGTGATTCGGCTTTGATAGCATCCACAGGATAGTAACCCCCCAGGATGCCAAGAGCCAAATGCTTCCAGCTTTGCACAAGCCATTATGTTGTGCAAAAACAGAAAGTGAGACTTGTTCATTGCTGGTGTTCCCAGATGCAGCCAGAAAAGATACAAGCAGGAAAACCTGTTATGTTAAATACTGGGAAGCTGAATGTGGCTGTATTCTTATGTCTGAGTGGTAGCAGCAGGTAAAGGTCTCAGTCACCATGGGACAAGTTTTTAGAGCCTGACATCCTCCTGTGAATTCCCGTGGCAGCTCTCAAAGCTGGGTGTTAACCTATTTTTCTGCACATTTGAAAATGTTTTCTTGATGGGAGTGGAAAGCGAGCAGCACCGCACAGGAAAAAGGAAGGACTGGTCTTGTTTATGTCTCTCCCTTGTATTTCTCTGAATAAGGTGTTGTCAGATGGAGAGAGTCATCAAATGGGTGTAACTTCCTCTGCTCCCTCCCCGTGTGCCATGGCTTTGAAAATAATGTCAGAAGGTTAATAGGAGCCAGACTGCCTTGGGGGTGTCCCTTGTGCTGAAGCAGTGAGTCTTTAAAGAGGTTTTTCTTGGGGGAAAGACTGAATAGGGGAAACTTTTTCTAGGCAAAAGCATTACCACTAGCTGGACTGGGAAGCACTGTTGTCTTGGAAACTCTGTGCACTGAAGCTGGGTATGTCTGATTTTCAAAATTCATTTTTCTTTTTCTTCATGGACCCCAAAATAGAAGTTTTTGATGCAGTCAATGTATCTTTTTCAATTGCTTTGATTTATATTTAGCCCTGTGTTGGGAAGTTCCAGCGCAGTATTTTTGATCATTAGCTCTCCTAGTTGTGTTTGGGTTAAGAGTCTCCTATTCAGTGGATAAATCTGCTTGGGGTATAGTCTTGTGAGTTATCATCTTAGTGCAAACACATGAATAACCACAGATAGAAGTGTATTTTTAATGAGCAGTTTCATTAATAATGGGAAAAAATGTCCTGGGAAGGTTTGTTAGTAGCTCACTGATTCCACTCCCACCTGTTGTATAGTTAGTTCTGACTGAAAGCTCTTGATAATTTTATTGCTCTGTTTACAGAGCAAAGGATAAGATGTTTCAAAACAAAAAGCTTTGCTAGCCTATCAAAAGGGTTTTTTATATATTTATGATGCATCCTAAAGGTGTGTATCCAAACACTTGAATTCATATAAGCATCCAGAGAGCTGTTGCCATGTGATTTTCTTTATCCTGATGTGTTTTGGAGAGGTTAGATTCCCAGAATCTCTTTTGACTGTTAAAATTTGGGGCACTCTGTTGCCTGCACCCTTGTCTCACTGCAGGGCAGCGTTCCCCCTTGCCAACATCTCTTTCCATCACTCAGGGTCCTCCAGCAGATGGTTGTATTTGTGTGTCCAAAGAAGGGCAAACGAGCAGGGGAAGGCTCAACCTGTAGAAAAGGATAGATTGGATATTAGAAAAAAATCTTACAGGAGAAATCTGCCAGTCATTCACACAAGTTGCCCAGAGAAGTGGTAGAATCACCATCCTTGAAGAGATGTAAAAGACGTGTAGATGTGGCACTTGGGAACATGGTTTAATGGTGGACTTGGCATTGCTGGGTTAACGGTTGGACTCAAAGATCTTAGAGATTTTTTCCTGCCCAAACTTTTCTATGATTTTATTTCTACATGACCCAGAAACCCAAGCTGGAAGAGGAAAAATGGAAGTAGCTTTATTATTGTAGTTCTGCAACTTGAACTGCCCGCCCCGCAACCCTTTCGCCAATGGGTCATGCTGGACCACAGCTCCCTAAACCTGTAATTTAAGGATTCGAGGGGCAAGGGAGGTATGAGTGAAACCCTTCTGAGCACAGAGGGCAAAACTTCTCTCTCCTCTCCATCCTCAGGTGACGTTGTGGACATCTATCAGCGGGAGTTCCTCGCGCTCCGGGACCGGCTGCACGCGGCCGAGCAGGAGAGCCTGAAGCGCTCCAAGGAGCTCAACCTGGTCCTGGAGGAGATCAAGAGAGCACTGTCGGAGAAGCAGGCCCTGCGGGACATAAACCGGACCTGGAGCAGCTTATCTGGTGAATAAACAGGCCTTGAGGATCTGGGGCTGTGTTGAAGCTGTTTCTGATGAAGAGGTAGAGAGGTGTGTGTGTGTTCGTGTGCGCAGGGCTGCGGACAGGACCTGCTCTTCTCTCCCCCAGCATGAGCAAATTGTGGAGTTCAGAGAGACTTGGGAGCTCTTAAACTCCTGTTTAATTAGAGGTGCATAAGCATCATTAAACATGGATTTGCCTCTGCTGAGGATATTTGCCAATTCGCTTGCTTACAAGCTTTTTTTCTCCCTTGCAAGTCGTACACTCCATTTCCTATGGCTGTATTCAACCCATATGGAAAATGGGTATCCAAAGAGAGGGGGGAGGAAGGAGTTAGGCTGGCTGAGCACCCCTCGCCGATTTATTTGTTGTTCTTTTTTTTTTTTTTAAGTTGCTCGGTTGAAGAAAATTGGATCTCTGCAGAAAGATCTGATTTGACCTTCATTTTATCTTCATTCTCCCCTCTCCTTCCCAAATATTTTGGGACTTCTTTAAGGCCCTCCTGGCTCCTGCTGAACTTTAATTGGGTTTGTGGTAGCATGTTAAAGGTTGGCCTGATTTTTTATAACCAGCAGTAGTCTCGGGTGGCCAGGCTGCTGTAAAAAGGCTTTTTGCCTTGCAGTCTCTTCTTACCTACCGTGCCTTGCAATTGATTCCCTTTTCCTTTTTAAGACGAAACCAAGTTAAAACTGTGGAATATCACCAACAAGAATGTGCTGCACCTTCCCACCATCTTCCATCATTTGCCACATTTGCTGTCAAAGGAGAACAGTCTGCAGCCAGCCGTGCATGTGGGACAGGGGCGCACTGGAGGTAAATGGGAATTAGTGCTGCTTCTGGTGCTCTTCCTCACCTTGGTGCCTGTCCCTACCCTTTCCTCCGGGCCTGGCTTTGCACAGATATGAGCAGGACTGGAGGAAGGGCTGCATGCATCATGCAAGCTTCCTTGGTTGTGGTGACATTTGGGGTGGGTGAGCCATGTCATGCCTGCAAGTCTACAGGGGAGTGCTGTCTGTGTTCTTGACTGACCCTAAAATGTTCTTGATGCTTCTGCCAGATGTTGTTTGCTGCTTTCCATATCCAGAGTGCTCTAGACTTTGCCTGGAAGGGCTTCAGATGAAAGCATAGTTTGTAGGGTGCTTCATGGAGACTGTGACGCAACTAAGGGGACAAATCCCATTGGGAACAGGACTTTGGTTACTTGATGTTTCCCCCTGCTCTCAAATCCCAACCCAACACCAAAGACCTGACTTGCACCTACTAAACTGTAGTGCTTTTGGCCATGGGAGGGGTTTGGAGAACAAGAGGTGGTCTTCAAGTTGCTGTTCACAAGTTAAAAAGGCCCCTGGGAGGACGAGGGGTTTTGGGTATTTCCTTAAAAGTCATTCCTTCAGGGAGAAAAAGCAGAGCATATCTGACTGCCCGTGGGTGCCCTGCATAGCCCAGGAACCCACCAACCTGCTGCTCACTGCTGGTTTTTAATGACAGAGCCTGGCACTGACCAGGTGAACCATGAGTTGGCCATGGGGAGCAGAGCAAAGTGTCCAACACAGCCCCTCTCTAAAATCTCTCCATGGCCCTGGGCAGTGTCCGTCGTGATGGGAATCCCCAGCGTGAAGCGGGAGGTGCATTCCTACCTCACGGACACCCTCAACTCCCTCATCTCAGAGCTCACTCAGCAGGAGAAGGAGGACTCGGTCATCGTTGTCCTCATTGCCGAGGTAAGACAGAGCTTTGCCAGTTTGCCCTGTTTTCCCTGGCCCTCATCCCACTGTCTGCCAGACTCGATGCCAAACAGGATGCTGCCCACCCGGACACCAGCTCTGCCACTTGCTGGGTAGGTAAGCCTGGCCTTGGGCTGCTGTCCAGCGGGATCAGCAGGTTTGTCTTGCCCAAAATGAAATGCTGGTTGGGCCAGAGAGGATCAGGATGTGAGCAGGCAAACATGTCCCATAAGAAGCTACGGGTGTGGCGCAGCTCACCTAGATCATGATGGCTCCTGCAGGGTGCTTAAATGGATATCCACAAAATGAGCTGGAGCCAGCCCCATGACCATGGGCTCTCAGACCTGCTCCTGCAGCAGCTCTGTTTTTCCATGTACCTGTAACATGGCACTAAACCCCTCTTGAAACCCAAGGGTTGGTGATTCAGGGTTGAGACTGATATGCCTCTTTGTACTGGTGCCTGGAGCCTGGAATCAGTTGCTGAATCCAAGGGCTAAAAAGCCTTGATACATTAATCCGCAAGAGCTGCTTTTATCTATGAATTTAGATGGTTATTTTTCTCCATGGCTTTCCTCTCAGGATTATTTTCTTGAGCCTGAAGTGCATTTGTCTTAATTTCCAGAAATCCAGTGAGAAAGATAAACCTCAGTAGCCTGTTACGGAGAGCGGAACAGAGATGAATGTCGGGGTTTGCTGCCTGTTTACCCATAATTTGACATTTTGAGTAGCATTTGGCCTTCAGGACTCTGGCTGGTATTTTGTACAGGGAGAAGGTGTGCACAGATGGGTGCAGCCCAAAGGGCCCAGGACAGGGTTTGGTCCTGGCTGTCATTTGGTTCCCTTGGAGCCAGGACAAGTTTGGTGACTGTTTTTGCAGTGGGTAAGTTGAAGCCTGAGAGGTTTTAAGCAAATTGACCCAGACCAGCTCCTTTTTTGGACTGCAGTAATACTACTTTTGTTGACTTGAAAATAAGATGTGTGCTGTGATAGCAGCTCCTGATTTTCAGGATGTACCTATGATGAGAGAGGTGAAAAACAAATAAATTAATTCTGATCCTGTGAAGTGCAGGAGCACACACACCACATCCCAGTAACAGCAATGGCAGTTGTTGCAGATTCCTTTGGCCAAGTTTGGTCTTGGAGCATCCTTCTGTGCCAGTGTCTGCCACTGCTGTGCCTGCTCTGCCTCTTCCCAAAGTGTTTCTCCATGTACCTGCACTTGTTAGAGCTCCTTGGGCATGGGCTAAAGACTAAATAGTGGAGAGGGTGGTATGAACCTGAAGGACATGCTGAGTAATTTGGAGACTCAGCACAAGTGCAGCAACTGAATGTCCTTTCTGGGATAGGGACTTCTCATTCCCGAGTGTCACTGCTGGCTGCTGCCAGTGTTATCCACAGTGGCCTGGGAGACCAGAGGCTTCCTCAGCTGCCTGAGAGCAGCCCTGGGGTGGGATGGCTGGCTCGGCTGTCACCAACCCACTGTTTCAGACACTTTGAGTGGAGCTGCATGGTTCCTGCCAAAGCCAGGAGCATCTTCCCTGCTTTTGTTTTTCCTATTGCTGTTTTCTTGGCAAGCTGAGGTAAGACATCAGTCCAGCACTAGGACCCTGAGCCCTGTTAAGAAAGGGATCTTTTCTTCTTGAGAAAACCCTCCCTTGTCTCCGTGCCAGCACAGAAGTGCCGTGCTCAGCCTGTGACACACATCCCGGTGTCTCATTCTCACCTCCCCCGGCGCCGAGTGCAGCAGCAGGTCCGGCTTCTGCGATGCTGCATCGGCAGATCCACCCGGGGCATGCAGCCTCATGATCCGTGTGGCTGCCCAAATCAGTGCCACCACCAGGAAACAGGAACAGTTTTTGCTCATGGGTCTCCTGCCCTTTGTTCTGGGGTTTTGTTTGCCCTGTCACTGTGCAGACAGTTTCTGTCCGGTGCCTGTCCCCGTGCTCACACTTCTCTTACCCACAGACAGCCGCTGGCAACCTTTGTCTCCCAAATGTTATGGGTTGCCACGTTGATTGTGGGAACAGACTGGGTTTTAGGAAGAAAAGTGTCAAAATGAACCTGAAATGAAAAACTTATAAATACACCCCTCTTTTTCACCGAAGTGAAATACAGAGTGTTCACTGCCAAGAGTATTCTCTTGGATGCAAGCCAGCATGTGTAGGGAAAAATAAATAGCCCAGAGGTTAAAACTTGTGCAAACACTTGGTGCTGGCAGAAGTGCCAGGAGAGCACATGGGGAAGATGTGCAGGATCTTACATCCTTTGGGATGGATTTCAGTGTGTGATAGCTTTGGTTAACACTGACCACAGAGGAGGACTTCTGGGATCCTGTCAGCATGGGAGAGCAGTAAAGCTGGATAAAAGGAGACATGAAGGTGAATGAAGATGATACAGATGTGCTGACAGTACCCCGGGGTGTACTGAAGAGGATTTCTGAGCCATGGGGCACACAGGCTGAAGGATCTAACACTGCTTTTCTTTTGTTTTCAGACGGATCCACAGTACACAGCCGGAGTGGCAGAAAATATCAAAAACTTGTAAGCACTTCCAAGTGGCTTTAGTGTATGGCCTGTGCCTGCAGCAAGGCCAGGGAATGGCTTCATTAAGGAGAAAATACGCGCTCTTCTGCTTCCCTTTTGTATTTTGATGTTGTTGCTTGGGGGTTTTTTCCTCTTTTTGAACTCTGTATTGTCTTTGCTGATGCCGCTTTCACTTTCTACTTGTTCTAAAATGCATCCCGTGTGTAGCTTCCAGGAGGCTGCTTTGTGCTTGAGGTATTTAACACACGTGGTCATTTCGTCTTGTTTTGCTCCTTCTGCCCTGGGGCATTGTGACGAGATGGATTGTTTAGATTTCCAGCGATTCTGGCAGTTGTTTCAGTGTCTGCTGCAGCCCTGTACTTGCTCTGTGCAGTCTGGGCAGTGTGGTAAGCACACACGAATGTTCCTGCCTTATTTTGCTTTAAAATCCATGATCCATCCTTCTTCCCTCTCCAGCCTGTTTGTTTTCCCCTTGTTCCAGTCTCTAGTTTCGTTTGTCTCTCGTGCTGGCTGCTATTTATGTCCTGGAGTCTCAGTGGCGTTTGCAGCTTGGTCTGTGGCTGTTTAAGCAGAAGCTGGTGATGGGTTGTGAACCATGAGCCGCTCCGGGCGTTAACAGCATCAGAGCTCGGAGGCGAAGGGAAAAGCTGGGGAGAGAAGGGGCGGCGATTCCCGTCCAGCTCCTGCGATTGCTCCTTCCCAAAGGATCGCAGTCGCCGCACGAAGGAGAAGCGAAAGGGCAGCGCATCGTGCCAGCGCCCCTTGTCCCCGAGCCAGGGATGGAGAGGGGCTGGGGGCGTGGGGAGGGTTGTGTTCCCGGGCACTGGCAGCAGAGCTGGAACAGAGCTCCATCTTGCTGTGCAGGAGCTGGCAGGGCTCCCCTCCTTGTGCCTGCAGGCAGGAGGACGCACTTATCGGGGGATAATGGACTGATTGTCCGATGGATCCTGATGAAATTACCGGCCGCCGCTGCTGCAGAGAGTGCCTCTAGTAGAAGTCCTGAAACTTTAATTGACTTAGTGATTTTGATTTCTCATCATCCCCCTCTCCAGTGCCTCCTGCCCCTCCCTGAGTCACTGAAATTATTTTTTCTTCCAAATTGAATTGAGGTGGTGTGGGGCCAGGGCAGGCTGGGCTTCTCTCGCAGGAGGGAAGAAGCTGTTGCTGATTTACTGCAATGTTTTGTCAGCTCAGTGAGAAGCTGCTGTTTCACTGCTGCCTGAAGAAGGGAAGATTTGAGAGTGTTGAGCTGAAAGACCTGCCAGTGCCAAGGAAGGAATAGGGAAGGGAAAAAGGAAGTGAGAAGTTTTTGGCAGTCTCGCTGCTTTGTCTCCCTCTGCCCCATCTCCCGTCCTCCAGGCTCTGCACAAACAAAGGAAATCAGCCTTGCACCAAATGTTCTCGCAAAGGCAGTATAAAAATAACTGGGTTTCCTGCTTATCTCTCACAGTTAGAGCAGTCCGAGGGTATTGCTTGCAAGGCTGATGTAGGTGCCTGCTTTTCAGATGGGTGACATTATTTTCTGTTTGAGTTTGACTCTTTAAAGGTTTCTTAGCCACCTCATAGGAAAAGTAGATGCAGATTTTATCAGCATGAAAGAGCGAGGTAGACTTCCTGCTGGCTCTCTGAACTACAGCACAGCAGTGTTTTAAGCAACTTAGCAGAAATGTATAGCACAACCTCGGCAAAATTAATTTTAATTACTGATGCATTTGGAAAATCTCTAAATGCCTGTAGTGCTAAGTCCTTTCTTTGCTGAACCAGTTTGCAGGTCATTTAATCCTATAAAGAGTACATGGTTCTCAGGGCTGGTCTTTTAAGCTGACCCTTGTGTGTGTGCTGCAGGGAGGAGAATGCTGGTGGGAAACGTGCACATGGGGCTATTAGAGACTGTGGGAGGAAGAAGAGAACTTAAAAAGTCCATGTCAATCCCTGCTGATGTCTTCTGATGAGGCCTGGAAGTGCACTAGATACCGGGGAAGTTATACCCTACAGGATGTGGTTTTTGTTTGGTTCTGTGGCTCAGTGTTTGCCCAGTGATTTGGTCTACAAAATGTTGTGTCAGACGTGGAGGTATTTGTTTACTGCTGCTTTTCTCCCTCAGATTCCCGAAGGAAATACACTCAGGTCTCCTGGAGGTAATTTCCCCATCTCCACATTTCTATCCTGATTTCTCCCACCTGCGGGAATCCTTTGGAGACCCCAAGGAAAGAGTCAGGTAAGAATGAGTGAGCTGATAAACAAGCAAGCCCTGAATTAAGGTTCTGTAGCACGTTCCTCACTGACTCCAGCAGGGAAAGCTCTTCTGCAGGGCTAGGTGAGGACTTTAAACATGAATTACCCAAGAGCTGGAAGGATGTGATTTGGTGACAGGGGGATGAACTGGCACCAGCTTTGCCAGGCTTCCCTTGTGCTATGGTGTTTCCATCAAAAGTGAGGGGCTAATTTTAACCCAAATTATCTTCATTTTGGAAGTCCTTGAGATTTCCAGTAACTCTTAGCTGACCAGGGACCAAAGAGAGATGCCATCCCCTCTGGCTCCCAGGGCTGTCTCACCTTCCCATCTCAAACCCTTGGCAGGAGCCTTGGCAGGCTCCCTGGTGCAGCCACTGTCCCAGCAGAGACTGACACTCCCATTGTCTTTGTCTCTTGCAGGTGGAGAACAAAGCAGAACCTGGACTACTGCTTTTTAATGATGTATGCCCAGTCCAAAGGCATTTATTATGTGCAGGTGGGTTTGGTGCTGGTGCTGGAGGGAAGATGGATGTTAGTTCACTGCACTGGCTCATACCAGCTGAGAGAGAGCAAAGAGCATATCCAAATCTGTGATGCAGCAGAGTGGGAGCAGGTTTTAACCACATAGGTTCAAAAGCTGGGTTTTTTTAAATACTTTTTGACTTGGAAACCTCCCACTTAGTAAAGACAGAAGTCCTTGTTTTTTTTACCTGTTAGACTGAGTGAGTCTAAAAAGTGCTTGGAGCACCTTCCAGAATAAACTGGGTCTGTGCCAAAGCTTTCCTCTGGTCTATGGTGTGATTGCTCTGCACAGAGAGACTGTTGGTGGGACCTGGATGGGACATTGGCACTGTGCCCTTTTGTCTTGCAGCTGGAGGATGATATTGTGGCCAAACCAAACTATCTCAGCACGATGAAGAACTTTGCCTTGCAGCAGCCCTCTGAGGAGTGGATGATCCTGGAGTTCTCTCAGCTGGGGTTCATTGGTAACATTCTCTCCCTCTCACTCCAGTCCTATCAGGCACAAGGCACAAGAGCCTGCTGGCTCTTGCCAGCACTATATTCTGGCCCAAGAAATTGTCCCCACAAGATGGTAAAATACTTGGACTTGATCCCCCCCTATTTTTGCAATGACCCTTGTGTTTGCACAGGGGAGAAAGATCCTCACAGCTGGTACTGCTGTTGCTCACTTTTAGTAAAAATAAACCTGGTAAGTGGCCCAGCCGACAGCCAAACAGCTTAGATATGGCCAGTAGCTTTTAGGCTGGATGGGATCTGGATTTGCCTAAGAGTGTGCAAAAGGAAGTTTACATCAGCCCAGAACTATTTTGGGAACGACAGTACATGGTTGCAGTAGCAGCTTGATCTGTTATTTTGGATACTGGTTTGACTGGCTTAAAACTTGTAGTTTTTGGGGCAGGAAATGGTCTGTCATACAGCTGGCTGTGTTTTTCATCCTTGTTTCTCTTTTCTGAATGGGAGAGTTTTAGACCTTTTGATACTGTTATGACCTGTGAGACTTTAATGCTTTCTAATTCTGCAATGAATATTAAATCCGGAACTGTATTAGCAATGTTAGCAGTGCTGGTACATAAACAGGAGCCACGTGTTGTTTCCTTTACGTAGATGGACACATCTAACCTCCTTAGCCCAGTCTCCCAATTTTTTCTTTCCCAGCTCTGATTCTAGACCATTTCACACCTTCGCTTCTCTCTCTCTCTCTCTCTCTCTTCACTCTGTCTTCGTGCTCTAGGAAAAATGTTCAAGTCTCTGGATCTCAGCTTGATTGTGGAGTTCATCCTGATGTTCTATAAGGACAAACCCATTGACTGGCTGCTGGATCACATCCTCTGGGTGAAAGTCTGCAACCCTGAGAAAGATGCAGTACGTAAATAACCTCTGTTGAAGCGAAATGCTCTGCTGTGTGTGGGCAGATGTTCTCTTGGCTGTGCCTCCAGAGGATCCTTTTTGTGAGCTCTGGTGCTAACTGACTTTGCACCGAGCCGTGCCATCCCTGTGGAGTGTGCCACAGGGTGTCCTTGTGGATTGTGTAAGTGGAGACCTGGGAGTTCAGGCTTTTGTAGTCTGCAGCTGCCAGGAAAGGCATAATTTCTGTGTCTAAGCACTAATAGGGTATTCCTCATCCAGTCCTTGAGGACAGGAGTCGTTCCCCATTCCTCTGTGTTGTTTTGCATGCTGGTGTGCTTCTCTCCCTGAAGCCATTTCCCACTCACTGACTACAACCCCAGAAAAACCCTTTGACGCCGGATCCATGTGCTGTACCCGCCTGGAGCACACATGAAGACTGCCCAGAGAGCTCACCCCAGACGACCCAGAGCAAACCCTCCTTGCACAGTCTGCCGGAATGGAGCCAGATCACACAAAGCTCTTGTCAGGCTTTCTAGGAGGGTGCAGAGAGGTGAAATGGGCTCTGTTTTTGTGCTGCCAATAAGCCCCTGTGCCCTGTGGAGGTTGTGTTTGAACTCCAGCAGCAAGGGGCTAAAGCGAGTGGGAAGGGCAGAGGAGGTGTGTGTGGCAGCAGATGTAACATGAGCTCAGCACCAGATACTCTCCTGTCTTCTCTCTGAACATACTGTGTTTACTCAAACACTTGCTCGCCCTCCTCCCCCGGTGGAGAACAAGCAGCAGAGTCCCTGTGCAGAGCTCAGAGCCAGTGGCTTAGAACAGACTTCATGGTGACAAAAGTGTTGTGGTGATAAATGCCCAACCAAGTGGTCACTCTGGGCATTAGTATTGTATTTATGTGCTGGGGGATGGACCATCCTCAGAGCTCTGCAGAGTTGAGGCAAGGTTTTGGTTTAATTTGGGCTGATCCCTGGCAGAGGACATGGCATCAGCTCCAGTACCCCTTGTGCAGCAGGACCAGTCTCAGATGATGGCCACTGAATCTTCCTGGCAGTTCAAACCATGTGCTGAGGTGTGACAGAGCAGTCCCCGGGACTGTCTGGCAACCCCACAGTCCAGACTGCTGTGGGTAAAGCCAGATGGGTGGGATGCTGGCATGGAGCTGGGAATGGTGCTGATGTCTGTGCCCCCACCTTCAAAATCCTCAGCTTGAGCACTGATTAAATGCAGATCCTGCTGTGCAGGATCATCTTCTCCTTAATTCATCTGTGCTCATCTTTTCCTACCTGATGGAACCAAGGTTTTCTCAGGGGAAACCACAAACCTCTTAAACATGTTGCCTTTTTAAAAATTAACCTACTTTCCATGTGGATTTCTGGCTCCTTTCCCCCTCTGTTTGCATGATTAACTCTGCATAGCACCCTTTCAAACATGACTTTCTCTTGTAAATCCCACTGTGCAGAATCAGATTGGTAGTGGGGAGGATTTGTCTTTTTGATTGAAAGTTTGTTTGACCTGAGCTTTTGCTAAGTGCTTTGCCTGCTCTGGGTATCTTCTTTTTTAACTAATTTTAGATTTACCTGGAGTAGGGCTGTATAAAAGGATGACCTTCTTACCACCAACTGAGCTATTCCCCCTCCTGGCTTGTCGGTGACAAGGCTGCTTTCAGGAAACATTCCTTTAGCAGTGCAGGAAAAGGGGACAAAGATAAATCAGGAGGTGCTGTTGCTGCCTCCATTCCCCTTCTTCCTCCTCTCCCCATCCACAGTGAGATAGCCATGATGGAGTTGCATCCAGACTTGCTGGCAGTGAGTTGGTCTGTCCCATTAGCATGGCTAGTTTTAATTTTCTAATGTAATGTGAGCTGGATTAGGGGATTATCTCTTTTGCAGCTTGCAGGGGTCATGCCTGGAATTTCCCAGCTCCAGGCCTGTGGTGGGGGCCTGGTGTGACACCCTGTCTGTCCCAGGGATCTGGCTACACTGCACCCGCCACAGGATTTCTGCTGGGTGGGAGGCTGCAAGAGCAGATGGCATTAGGGATGTGCCTGCATTTCTTTTCTTGGAAAAAGCCAAAGTTGGATAACAAATACCCTCTCCATACAGCATTTAACCTGTATTTTTGTCCTGCTCCTCCAAACTGAGAGAAATGAGCTATTTTAAAATGTGACTTCACACTCTCAGTGATTTTCCCTTTTGTCCTGTATTCCCTCTCCATTGTCTCTCTCCCTCCACTCCATGGTAAATCACTGCCAGGATCGCAGTGGCATCTCCAAGTTTATTTATGTGGTGGATAGGCGTGAAACAGCCCAGCAGCTCTGACAATGGCACGTGCTGTACATCTGCTCACAACTCCTGCCAGCAGACTGGGGACTGCCCATCCAGAGAGAGCCCACACTTGGTACCTGTTCACCTGGGCTCTGTGACATCCCAGAATCACTGTACCTTCAGACGTCAGGGATCCCAAGCTCAGTTGTAGGAAAAAGGCTTTCCCAATAAGCCAAGGGCAGAGGAAACAGTTCTCTGGCTGTTTCTCCCTGACAGCACAGAAGGGATTTGCTCAGCATTCTTAGCTATGCTTGGCAAGGAGAAATTTGGCACTTAAAACTGGACCCTGCCCTGCAGAGCCTGGGGGGTGAGTGGCCAAGAGTCACAGTCCGGTTTCTACAGAGTGTGGTTAAAAGCCCTCTTGCCAGATTAGAGCCTAAATACCACAGAAGGGCATCAAGAGAGATGGAGGGACAGGGTTGTCTGTCACTCCTTGTGCCCTTGTCCATCTCTCTTGTGGGCCACAGTGGCCTGCAGAGGTTTCAGCCTGGGGCACTGTGGGGCTGTCTCCTTTCAGAAACACTGCGACAGGCAGAAGGCAAACCTGAGGATCCGCTTCAAGCCCTCGCTCTTCCAGCACGTGGGAACCCACTCGTCCCTGGCTGGGAAGATACAGAAGCTGAAGGTGGGTACCAGCTCCCTGTCCAAGCTCCAGGTGGCCTGGCCTGCAGGCACCTGGGAACTGACTGCTTTTGGGTGGGGACATCAGTGACAGCAGCTGGTGGCAGCTGGATTTCTCTGAAGTGGCTGTGTTTTATTCTGAATTACAGTGAGCTCAGGTAGCTCCTTCTCCTTAGAATGGCAGTAATATGCGCCAAGAGTCACTGCAAGATTTTAAGCCTTTCAGTCCTGGCCACCCATCTTGAGTGCCAGACCATGGTCCAGGCAAGTGACTTTGGAGAATCTACTGAAAAACCTAGGAGAGATGACCCCTGGATTGCTCTGACTTCCTTCCCCCTCCACATCATGTTCTGTGATTTGGTGATAGGCAAATTATAACTCACTGTATAAGAGCTGGAATTGTTGATGTGTGTTCAAACATGAACAAAATACAGCTTCCCACAACTACAAGTGCAGAACCCATGGACAGACATCCCTGGGCTGTGCTGTCTGTGTGATCCCCAGGGAAATGGATAGTATAATCCAGTTTGTATCACAGTGCAGTGCAGTCAGGCCATGTAATCCAGTCATTTTATGCTATTGTCAGCCTCCCAGCTGCTTTCTCCTCAAGTGTAAAGACTGTTTCCAGAGCTCCTGGGGCAGGCATTCAGGGACATTTGGACAATGAAAGTCTCCTTGGTGTGCTAGATCAGAGCACAGAGCTGGGGTGTTTCTCTGGGCTGCCTCTCCTGAAGCAGTGTCCTGGAATCCAGTCACACATTCCCCTGCCTGGTGCCTTGCCCAAATTACTTCCATCTCTCATCCTTCTGTGCCCGGCAAATCACAAGATTTTAACTTGCAGTGCCTTGTAGCTGGCTGGCACCCTGGTTCCTTGTGGGCCAGAGCAGCTCCTGGCCCTTCTCTACCCTTTTGCTTTGTGCCCACCAAGGACAAGGACTTTGGAAAACAGGCACTGCGGAAAGAGCACGTCAACCCTCCTGCCGAGGTGAGCACCAGCCTGAAAACCTACCAGCACTTCACCTTGGAGAAGGCTTACCTGCGGGAGGACTTCTTCTGGGCCTTCACTCCCACTGCCGGAGACTTCATCCGATTCAGATTCTTCAAACCGCTCCGTATTGAAAGGCCAGTGCTTGAGGGGTCAGCAGGGGTGTGGGGACAGCCCAGAGCATGTGGAGATATTGGACTTTTGCTCTTCTGGCAATTTAAATCAAATTTCTTGCCCATCTCCTGCTTGGCTGCCCAGGAGGAGAGAGCAGTGCTCTTCCAGGGGAAGGATAATTTGACCATTTCTCAGTGGGCCACCTTTGGCAGAGCCCTTTGCTTTCTTGGACTTGTGAGCAGTCCATGGTTTAGCTGATCTAGCACAGAAAGTCTCCTGCCAAATCGTGTTGTGGGCTCTTTGGGAAGGTGCCTGTTAGGTTGAGCTGTTTGATGATTTAGATGGGGTGAAAGCCATCATGTGCCCCCTCGCTCAGTGTGCCTTTCTGTGGATTTGGTCTCTGTCGCAGGTTCTTCTTCCGCAGCGGGAACATCGAGCACCCAGAGGACAAACTCTTCAACACGACCGTGGAGGTTCTGCCCTTTGACGTAAGTGTTTGATTGCGATTTGAGGTGAGGGTGAAGTGGGAAGCAAAAGAGGCTTGAGAGGAGGGAACTGCTTAAAGCCCTCGGGAAAATCTTCACAAGACTCGAGTGCCTCTTGGAGGTGCTGGCAGGGAGCCGGAGGGTCGTGCCTGGCGTGATGCCACCTCAGGGGCGGGGTGCTTTGCTGAGCCATCCCTGCCTGCAGAGGGGATGCTCCAGTGGCTGGGATGGCTGCAGAGGAGGGGATGAAGCCAGAATGGTGCAGTTGAAACAGCAGCATGAAGACTGCAACTGCCCTCTTGTTTTGGGCCTGTGTCTCAGGGTGCCAGGTATGGGACGAGATGCCAGGGTTTGCTGGCAAGGACAGCTCTGGGATTGCTGCTTTTCCTTGGAGCTTTTGGGTGACTCTTGCCTGTGGCCTTGCATAAAACTCCTCTCCTTCTGCAGAGTCTACAGTCAGATAAGGAAGCCTTGCAGGAGGGAAGAGGTGCAGCTGTCAAATACCACAGGACAGCGGATGGCTACATCCAGATAGGTACAGCGGGGTGGGGAGTGGTAAAGTACCTGCTCGCTTTGATAGCTCAGCCCATGTCCTCACCTGCATGTCAGTCAAGGACCTTAGAGCTGTTTGCTTGGCAAAGAGTAATTTCTGCTTGCCAGGAGCCAGGTTGGAACAGGATTTAATTGTCATTGTCCCCTTGCCTTCACTGCCCTTGCTCTCAGACCAAGGTTATGCTCCTCAGATGGTTTTCAGTCCTTCATTTTCTGCCAGTCTTTGCTCAGAGCTGGGAGAAAATGATGCAGATTATTAGTTTGCTTACCCTGGGGTTAAAAACCTCCACTACAGACAGTTTTGCCTTCTCTGCGCTCACACCTCTTGGAGGTCAGACTTCGTCTCTTACCACCTGAGCTTGTTTTAGTGCTGGCCCTGCCCTTGCACAAGAACAAGCAATTGCACCCTCCAGAGAACTTCCAGGATGTGATACAGCCCTGGTGTCTGTGATAAGATGTTTTTTTAAGTAGACAAATAAAAGAAAAATTTCCTGGCATATGCAGTGTTTTGCCATTTTCTCATTCCTCTGCATGCTGGCTGGTTTCACCCAGTTGCATTTTCAAAAAAAAAAAAAATCACAACCAAAAACATGTCAGGCCATCCTGTCCCCTTTCGCACAGCAGTGGTATGTCGCCAAACACTCCAAATATATTTTGTTTTGTTTACCTGATTTTCTGTTCTCCAAAGTGCGGCATTTTGCACTGTATTGCCATCCACGCTGCTGGTTTTTAGCCTGTTTTGTGCTGGGGAGCTGCAGGCTGGGGCCGCTGGTGGTGCCCTGGGGGAGAGGGGAAGTGGAGGGGCTGTGCCAGAGGACCATCCCTGTGTCAGCCGTGTGCTCTCCCCACCAGGCTCGTTCTCCAAGGGCGTCGCAGAGGGTGAGGTGGACCCATCCTTTGGGCCACTGGAGGCCATCAGGCTGTCCATCCAGAGCGACTCCCCGGTGTGGATCATCCTGAGCGAGGTAAGCCGAGCTCCCTCAGCGCCTCCCCACCCCTGCCCTGCTCATCGCTCTGATCCCATCCCTCTCCTCTTGCAGATTTTTATCAAAAAAGCAGAATGAAACAGGCATGAGGCAGAACGGACACACTCGTGGATCCCTGGTCCTGCTCCCTCCTCCCCGCGGCGCCTTGCCCGGACCAGGACAGCGCGGCTGCCGGAGGCACTCGCCGACGGACCGCGGCCAGGCTGCTGCTGCTGCACCGGCCCCCTCCCCAGCGGGGCTGCGGGGCCAGGACGGGCATCGACTTCTCCTGAAGAGGAGCAAAAAGCAGAACCCAGCCCTCCGTGCAGAGGGGTGGCTTTGCTCCGCTCCCTCGGCCCCTCGGGGTGCCGGCTGCCGCTCGGGACACACGGACACATGACACTTTGGGGTCGGGATGAGCTTTAGCGAGCGTGGGGACAAAAAGCACCTTCAGCCCCGGACAGGGCCGTCTTTGGCTGTATTTGGGGACAGAGCAGGTCACAGTGCGTCCTGCCAGCTGACCCCACCGGCGCGCTGGGTTGGAGGCGGCAGGAACCGAGGTCTGCTTGCCCTCTCCCAGGCAACAGTCCTGGCCACTGCTGAGGATTAAGTGAGAGCAAAGACTGACCCTCCTTCGGCAGAGGAGGAACGAATCCAAAGGGGTTGGAGCTATGATTATGGCAGGGAAAAACAAAAAAATAAAGTACACCACACTGTGCCTGCCAGCATTGAACACAGCCCCTTAACTCATGGTGAAGTCTCCAGTGTCTTCATGCCTTGAGATGGAGTGCAGAAACTGTCTTTTTTTTTTAATAACTATTTCAGTTATTGATTGATGTGGGTTTTTTGGAGAAGGAAAAAAAAGCAGAGGTAGCCCAGTTCAAAAATAGTAGGGATTAGTGTAAATCCCAATGTCCTTTCAGCTATACACTGGAATGCATTATACTACTTTAATGTTCTGTATTTTTTATTATTGGATACATTTGATTTTTCAAGTACATCTCTCTATATAAATATATAAAACAACGTGCACTGTAATAAAAGCTAAATTTAAACCTTTGGTGCAGTTGTGAGAGTCATTTGCAGCAGGGCTGCTTTAGGCACCTGTGAACCTCAAGTTCACAGCAGAGGGTGGAATCCAGGGAGGGCAAAGTCTTGTTGCTGGGTGGATGATAAGTGAAGCTGGGGCAATGTAAAGGTCATTCAATCAATGCCAAACACAGACTTTAGTACTTGGATTAGGGTCAGGCTTTTCTCCCAGTATTTGGGTGTGGTTTTAGGCAAGCTTACCCCTCTAATTCAGTTAATCACAGCAGCTTTTCCTATGAAACCCAGTCCCCAGTTCAGATGTTCTCACACCAGTCTCTGAGCACCTTTGACAATCACAGGTGATTTCTAGTGAGAAAAAGAATTTATTTTTGTATATCCATGGTGTGATGCTTCAACATAGATCATTACAGCAGTAAGGAGGAGAGATGACAGCATGTGGGTCAATCTGTGCTCCATGAGGCAGAGCCAGAGGCATTTTAGAGCAGACAGTGCTACAAAGCCCAGCAGTGAAGCTCCTCAGCAGGGGCAGGAGCTGGAAAGCATTTGCTTTCTAGAAGGTAAATTACCTCTGAAGAGCAGAGGAGTGCCAGCATCCGCCTTCCTTCAGCGGGGAATGCAGACCCAGGGAGATACTCTCTTTCTGATGGTGCCACATGGCTGGCTCCCCTGTGCCAGGGGCAAAGAGTGGGGCTTGGGAGAGCTGTGGCCCCTCTCACCAGGCACCACGGAGCTGGAGAGGCCACAGCAGTGCTGCCATCCATGTGGAAGAGCTGGGCCACAGGAAGTGTGCCAGGAGCCCGGCCAGTGCCAGCCCCACCAGCACCCAGAGCAGCCAGGCACTGGCATACAGTGGTCCCAACCTGGGTGGGAGAAAACACCATCACTGCCTGCCCAGCCAGGGCACAAGGCTCGCTGGCAGGGCTATGAGTCCCCACCCTCCTTTGGGACAGGCAGGGAAGAGGTGACAGCCATGAGCACACGGGGGCAGGAGCGGAGGAGGAGGTGGTGAAAATCTGCCTGCAGTCCCACCCATGGGGAGGAAAGCTGTTGCAGGGGCCACGTCCTGCTCCCAGCCTCCCTGGGCTGGTTTGGGATGCCCAGGGTCCCAGTCAGGTCCTTACCGTCCCTGTGCAGCCGCAGCGTAGCCCTGGAAGTACTGGAGGCGGGTGTAGAGGTACAACAGCCCACACGCCGCAGTCACACCTGTGGGGACAGGGGAGCCGAGCCCCGGTGGGGTTTGGGATCCCTGGACACTGCTGGAGCTGCATTCCAGCAGTCACCCCAGCAGATGGGGTGTGACCACAAAACCAAACACAGAGTGATTTGGCTTTAAACCACTGTGCGAGTTTAAATGAGCTTTCTTCCTTCCCTTTTTGTGAGGGATGAACTTCTCTGCCCCACAGAGTTGCCCTGGGACTTGGGTTGGCAATGCTCCCTCGCGTGGTTTCTCCTCACAACTTCCCTGTTGCAGCAACCAAATCCCCTGAGCTCACTTGATAGGGATAGATGATGGATGAGTAAATGTTTGGGTTGTGGTTTCTTGTTCTGACATAGCTCTGCCTCAGCTGCTGCCACCCTGGCACCCTGGGACAACCTGACCTTGTCTAGGAGAAGCAGCATGAGGGGACAGCCAGGCTCCAAGCAAAGGAGCACGGGGTGCCAGTGCTTCCTCCTCCGGGCAGGAGTGGGCTCAGCTGCTCCCAGCTGGAGTTGGGGCACTTCTCAGTCAATCCAGCTAAAGGGGAAATTTGGTTTCCATGAACAAGAGCCTCACAGGCACAGAGAGAATGCCTGAGTCACAGTGGGATTTAAATTGGGGCTGGGGTTTTCTTGTTTGTTCACATGGTTTGGGTTGGAGTTCCGCCCCCCCAACATCCCTCTTACCTTGATGGAAGAAGATTCCAGCAACCCAGAGGAGGGAAATGAAGATTGGGAAATACTCTGAGCAGTTTGCCCTGGTGAGAACCAGAGATAAGAATTAAAACTGCCTCCTTGTACATCAAAGTCTGGATAACCAAGGCTGGAGAAGGGAATTGGAAACTCACGTCAGAGCAAACTAAAAGAGCTGATGAGAACCAGCATCTGTGGGAATGATCAAGAACAACCAATATCTGTATTGTAGAGAAAAAAAGCAGCCAAACAACAAACAGCATTCAACTCTTCTGCATTCACATGGCCCTGGAATGAAGCTGTGGCTGAGATGGAGATTTGTCTCTGCTGGACCCTTGACAGGCTCCGTCCCACACACAGCAGCATCACAGACAGCTGCTGCACCTCCAGCTGCTGGGGGAGAGCCTTCTCATCAGTATTTAAGAAGCTTTCTCTTCCCCTTGGGTGAGCACAGCCCAAATTTGGGAGTCATACAAGTCACACTCCAAGAAGGAGCCTTCTCTCAGATAAAATCCAGAAGGAGGTGATCAGATCTACAGCCAGGTTTTCCTCCTTTTTACTTTAGTAACAAAAATACAGATTTTCTGCAAGAGCAGGAGCTGTGCTATTAAAGATATTGGTTTTGCTTATCCCACATTTTACCATTCCCTAGGCAATTTAATCTTGAGGTTGGCCAAAAATGTACAAACCTTTGGAGCATGGAGCCAGACTGGGAGCTGGAAAAAGTCTGAAGAACCTTATTCTGTAAATGCAGTTTGAGCCTCAGTGAGGCAGGCTGCCAGGTTTCTTCAAGTGAGTAATACATCAATAGCACCTTTTCCCATTTTTTTTCCTTCAATATATGAAATTGTCCATTTGTGTACTCTTCCACGGGGAAAAGAGAAGAAAAACCCACAAAGAAGCAGTATCTTCTCAAGTCCAAGTTCCCCAAGGTCACTTTCCTGCTGATTACAGCCAGGGCTTCTCAGAACACTGCAGCCCATGGCATGACTTGGTTAACACACATTTAATAGTTAAGTATTTAATTAAAAGCCACATCAGCAGCTCCCAGCTTGCAGAGGCTGATGTCTCCAGGCAGGCTGGCCTTCCATGGCACCACAGAAGGACTGAAGCCGGTGTTTTTGCCACTCCACAAATGTTTCCTGTGTGCTGGCAAGGGAACGCAGCTGCTTTGTTCGGGATTTAGTGCTGGGCTGGAACTACCCTTCACACCAGCTCCAGCCAATTCCTTTCAGTCGCTTACAAAACAGAATGACTGAGATGAAAGACGGAATCTGGTGCTTGCTGGAAGCCGAAGGGGTCTGTGAACGTTTCCAGTTTAGCTCCAGCATTGCTCTCTCCATAGGAACAGAGCAAAAAGAAGCAGCCCTCAGCAGGGGCCTGCGAGTGCCGATTCTCACAGTACAATGGCTTCTGAAAGGGAAAAAATTAAAATGCCCTTGTAGCTTCAAGGGCCCAGCAAGGCCATTTGCTTCAACTCAACAGCAAAACATTACAAGAAAATATCAGGTTATTAATAAAGCTTTGGCTGCTCTCACCATTTGGAGCCAACGGTAATATTAAATTTAATGACTCTAATCGTGAATGCTCTGCACCTCCTCCATACGGCCACTAATTTGTAATTTGGCTGCCTCACAATGCCAGAAGGAGAATTATCATCGATGGACAGAAACACCCCAGCCAAAGTGCTCCAAATCAAAATGCAGACCTTTGCACACAAAGCATTGAAAAAAAATATATATCAGTAGCAGTAAGTGGAAAGGTGACTTGAGGGGGACCAGTCTCTCCCAACAGTGACAGTTGACTCAAGTCTTATCTAGACAAAGTCACAACAAAAAGTCAAAATCTTACTGAGCTCTGAAGGTCCGCTCAAATTCAGGGTGACCTGTTGTTTCAGGAGGGGAAATCTTGTACTTCCGACGGGCATAGATCACCTGCATTGCAAAATAGGCTAAAAACAGAACACAGGAACGGTAACAGAGCAGCAGTGTTTATTTAGCCAAACTTTATCTGGCTTGGAATCAAGCAAGTGGTTAGAATGAAAAAGCTGATATGATCTAGGTCCATAGTCCAGGGCTGTCACACATGACCTGTAATAAATGTGCCATTTATTTCACTCTCATGCTTTATATTCAGGTTTGGTTATCCCAGCTGAATGCCAGTGCTAGATGACACTTCGCATCATCTCATACACCCAGCAGAGCCCTCAGTGCTGCTCCCCAGCAGATCAAACACAATAAAACCTTACCAGGTCCACACTGAGTCACAGAATTATTTCTTAATCTTGCACTTTGTGTTTGGGGTACATGTGCACCATCAGCCAGTCTGATGGGAATGACGTGCAACACTTTCTGCTATTCCCAGTGGGTGCAAAGTACGGCCCATGTCACAGAGCAGCATCCAAACTGTCAAGCACTGGGATATCATTAAGTCAATTAGAGATGCTCTTAATCATGGTAATAAAAGGAAATGGGGAAGAGGGTGATTATTTCTTGCTCTTCACTCCTGCAGGGCAGCCCCAAGGCTCCAGCAGTTCAAGGAGCACAGGTGCTGCCCCTGCCTGCAGCTTGTGCCACATTTAAGCCAAGGCACTGACTTGGAGTCTGCTACATCAGCCCTTCCTAAATTTGTAAAGGACATGGAAAGTCACTCCAAAACAATGAAAACTTCCTAACATGAAGATTTGGAGTGTTTCACTATTTATTGAAAGCTCCTTCTCCCACGGGCAATCGCTGATGCTCTGAGTGTTTTATTTAGCTGCACTACTACACTGCTGCGTTTATTGAAAACTCCTGTTTTCATATAGGTGAAAACTAAGTTATAAGAACAATTACTTTGGTGGTCTGTGGTGGTGTCACTGAGACACTTAATGAGCAAAGTCCTCACATAGCAACATTTCCAGAGCACGGCACTAAGAGACAAGGAGCTGGGGTGCAAGGCCAGCCTTGGGGACAGTCTTATGGTACCAAAGATAAAAGCAGAACAGCAGGATAGAGAAGGGGAAGTAGGGACAGATGTTCCAAGATTAAAGACAAGACATGTGCCTGCAGAAAAGCATTAGAATATATGTAGAAGGAAATGAGGAAATGTAAATAATCTGATGCTATGTGACTTGTGTATCACAAGGTTTTAGTAGCATAAATACAGTCATTCCTTTCAGAGCACATTCAAGAACAATTAAGCATTTTCTAGTGTCTTCCACAGTGACGCAGTCCTAAACGAGAGGTGCTAACAGAGCAAAGTAGGGAGAAACAAGAATGTTCCCCCCTCCTTGATTTATTTGTAGCAGGTTGATCATGGGTGAGGGTGTTACCCTTCTCCAGAGGAGGAACACGACACAGCATTCCCTCTGTGAATCCAGAGGCGTGTACCATGCAATGGGAATTCAGCAGCTGCTGGCAGAGCTCTGGGAATAAGATGCAACCAACAACTCATCCTGTTACCTCTCCTCCTCCCCGATGCTCTCAGGGTCTCATCCCAGTCTCCTCTCCAGAAATGGACAGAGCTGAAGTTACAGCATCATGAGTAGGTCTGGCCTGGGGCATAAACCCAACTGCACTGGGCAATCCTCCTCATCCTGCTTTGTGCCATCTGCACCTTTCCTAAGGCAGGATTCTTGTGACTGATGGGTGAGGTAAGAGTCATTTCACATCAAACCTCTCCATCAGCTCTCCACCCAGCATCTTGCTTCTACACAGGGGCTAATATTCATTCAGACAAGTCCTACCCAGCTCCCTGACACTTAGGGCTGGCTAACATACAAAACAACCACCGAAGAGGAGCAAGAGCCTTTTGGAGGACAGCTGGCTGTTCCTCAAACCTGGTGTAAGGGTTAAGAACTAAGGATGAAGAATCAGTCCACAAAAACACTTCTCAGAATGAGGTGTTGAAAAAACCCACACTGCATGGGCCTTTTCAGCACAGACTCTCCAAGAAAAAGAGTTCAACCTACTCTTCAGAACTTTTCAAACCATGTTTTTTGTGATTCATGTCTTGAGGTTAATCACCTGTGTGGATTCCCACGTGGCTTAGGGGCTCAGCTCTCCCTGAACTTTGCTCCTCAGCAGAAATATTCTTCATTCTCTATTTGATTATGTCCACAAACTTGTCAAGTAATATCATAGCCGCTATCTGCCACATTTGAGTGAACCTGGCAAACAAGCCCTGTGGGGCCTGACAGTGACATTGCATAAGTTTTCTTTCCTTTGAAGCAGTAAAATAAAGGAGCGGGGGAAAAAAAATGAGTAATTTTGCTCTATGGTACAATGTTCACCACAAGGCTGGGGCATACATCTAAAGAGTGCTAAACTCAGAGTTTCACTAAACTGAGAATGACTAAATTAAAAAGGGGAAAGTTACTTGAAAGATAGTGGAAACTGCAGGCTGCCAGGAAATTCAAAAGGAAACATAAAAATCAACCAACGCGGTACCAAGGTCAGCCATTAAATTACATCTCCTACACCAGGGTGTGATGGAGAAGTGTCTGTAGGGATAGCCCATGCCCGTGCTTCAGTGCTCACCTGCTCAGAGCGAATCCCAGACCTCTAACTCACCTACAGAAGGTCCTTTCAAAACATGCAGAGAAAACCACTGCACAGCTCTGAACCTTAGTGACACGGGCACACGTATTTCATAGGAAACACACAGGATTTTGCAATTGCTCCTTGGCTTCCCATGCAGAGATCATAAAACCAGGATACTTCATCTGATCGAACAGATAGGAGGGTGCCAATGCCTGCTATTTATCTGCTGGCTTCACACCTGCCTTGTATGCCATTAAAGTAAAATGCTTAATGCTGCAACCTTTAAAAAGTACTTTAAATTCTCATTTAACAAAAATATTTGAGACAAAACTGCTGTCTAGGGATTTGCTAATGAGGATTTCCTAAAGGGAAAGGGCTCAGTAGCATTTCTGTAACTCAATTTCAAGTTTTCTTCATGTCTTGTCTTTGCACACTAAACACTCTCTCCAACCCCACTTAGTTTAACAACAAAAAAATTCCTAGCACTAAAGTTTCTTCCATTTAATGGTGGTATGTCTGTGTAAATTGAGGGGAAATTACTGAAAATTCAGAAGTCTTGAGCTCTATTTTTAAAGTGGCATATTTTGTTTTAAATAATGCTTGTATTAAGAGATTTATAATCTGATGGCTAAAAGCACATGACACTGCTCAGAGATTCACATCCATTTGTAAGCAGAGGTGTGATAGCTGGTCATAGTATGGTGCATTAACACAGTAATAATAAACCCCACAAACTTTCCCTTATAGAATTGTGAAGATTGTAATTAAATGGGGGCTCTGCCCCCATCCCAGACAGGGGAGGGATTGTCCTGAAGCTCAAGGGGGAGAGACTTTGCCCAAAGGACTCCCAAATAAAGAGAGCTTGGCAACAACACTGTTCCTTCGAAATGGTCTAAACACAATGCATCTATCTAAATTAGAAGTCACGGAGTTTCTTTGAAAAGCTCCATGTCTGTTTCTGACCAGAACCTGCATTAGTTTCCAAATTACTGTGCTCTCAGTCCATCTTGTCCTCTGCTATATGAACATATTGGTCACAGAGAAACACCTGTGTGCACGAGGCTCCTTTCTATATCCACACCAGATCTGTCTGTAAACTGCCCTCCTCAGCAGCACGTTTACTAACCTGCCTTTATTTTGGCTACATCCAGCCACTGCAAGTTAAAAATTACTGCTAAAATTCAATCACAAACTAGTTCAATTTAAGAACATCAAGTTGAAATTGCTTTAAGTCTAAAAGTTTTACTTGCTGGCTTTGAGGATCATTTTAGTCCCTGTTAAATAATGACCACCCTCAGGCATGACACTTCTGCCATGAACAACCAAAAATTTGTATCATTTTACCATGCTGGAAAATAGTGACTTGCACTCCACAGACACCCAGAGAAAAATACAGGAACCGCATCCCACAAAGTTTAACATAATTACCTCAATACTGGCATTGTACAAAGGACATTTACCTTGCTCCAGGACCCCCAGAACTGTGACTGTGGCCAGCAGATCAATCTGATCTCTCATGCTGCTAACTGTGGAGCAAACCCCAGCCTGATGTGCCGGGTACAGCTGTCCCAACACTCTCTCCCACCACCACCCACTCCCACTGAGCTGCCTCTGAGCACAGGTGTTTCCTCCACCACACCTTAACTCACCTTAACTCTCTCCACACCACATGGTTTTCCAAAGCAGCCACCCACCAGAAAATGTCTATTCCAGCCAAGTGCCTTTTGCTGAACAATGGAGCAGGGAAGAATTTTACATGAGCAAACTGTGAAATTCTTCTAATTACATTTGCAGATTTTATACCACGATTGAATTATATGTTGCTGGCAATGGAAAGATGATGGAATTCTTTCCAGCCCTTTTGCTGCTAGTTTTAATGAGCTCTGAAGCATCTCAATTATGTGCAAGGTTGTAAAAATTATTAACAGGCATTTACAAATTAATGACTTGACCTTCTGCCTTATTTCAAGTAGTGGAGTTGACCACATGAAGGATTCGATACACTCCAGCTGGAATAACTTAATTCTGTTACCAGTTTCTGTAATTTAACTGAGCATTCAGATACTGTGTCCTACTAATTACTACTTTTAAGTTTACCAAAGAGGAGCACAGGTTTTTTCTAGCACTCACTCACCCTTAGTAGTTTTTTGAAGTTTTTAAGCAGTACAAACCTTTCCCTGGCCAACATACAAAAGTTCTCAGTTCTGAAGGCAGCAGAGGATGTAGAAATGTACAGACTCTGAGAAATGTTACACTGACAGCAGAGTTAATTGTAAAATGTAAATTTGAAAACCAGCAATGTTTTAGCCCTGAATAACTTTTCTCCCCACTCCACAAAAGTAAAATAGACATCAGTTCAAAAAGTTACCTCATGTTTTTGAGCAACTTTATATGGATGACTATTCTGACTTCAAAATCAAAGAGAAGGAAGGTTTTCCCTTACCGTTGGTGGCTGAGCCATTGCATTTCTCCCTGTTCAATCACACACACAAACCCTCACTACAGAATTTGTGCAGATACCAGACCTACACACAGAAAGTTGTTTTTTTTCTAGTTTGGCTCTTCATTGCTTCAAAACCCCATTGTGACGGCTTATCAAGTTGAAAGTTATGGAATCAGATATCCAATGTTACACATTTTATAAATAACCACACATGTAGAATAGCAAAACCACTCTCCAAAAAACCACTCATATGATGTGACTTCAGACTCTCCAAGGTACAGCAGATTCAGACTAAACAGAACTGAAAAATTAACCTTAACTGACCAAAGATTTCATCTGTGGTGTCCAATATAAAAGTCAGAGGGGAAATGCCACTGGGGTCTCCTTAAAACATATTTCAACAAACAATTCAGGCTTGAGAAAACACTTCCATTATGGATTTCCATTACGCTCGGGAAAAACATTGGCATCAAGGAAAAAAAAATCAAATTAGTTTCTGAGCAAAGGTTTGTGACAAGCTGCCACTGACTCCCTTCTACACATCTTTGGAAAACCACAGATGTCATTTCAGTGGGGGATGGTTTAGGAAATTTCTGTTTCATTCAACAATAACTAAAATGCAGTATTTTAATGGGGCAATAAAGCAAAAGTTAATGTAACTTCACAGTTTCCCATGGACTAAAAGCAGCTGATTCTGGTACTGCGACTGATTGTTACATTTGGCTCTTTATAAACTTCTGAAGTTACAGGTGTCCTCTTCCAAAAAGAACACAAAACTTGTAGAGTAGGAATACTTTAAAAATAGACTCTGGTAAGTCAGGATGCCATGAGGAAGCCTGGGGGCTGAGCTGGGGCTGCAAACTCAACTGCAAAGCTTGGAGAATGACCCATCAATGTCTGAAGCTGGGCAGTGGCTATGGGACCTTACCAGCCTTAAGCCAAGACCTCCACACACGCTGCTGCTGCCAGTACTTCGTTCCTTGGTCAGAAACATCAGCTCCTGCCTGCAGCACGTGTCCCAGGCCTCAGCTGGACTCCTGTGTGTGCCATGTGCCTGCATCAGTTTGAGCTTCTAAAGGCTGTTATTCTGAGGGAATTGGCACATTTTGGAACTCTACAATTTTACACATGTGAGATCCTGGTAGTTATTAAAATCTTTTTCACTACTAGCAACCACCTCTGCAGTTGAATTTCCCAGCTAAAGGCCTACAATACATTCCAGAAAAAAAAGAAAAAAAACAAAAGCCCGGAAGCAGTGGGAGTAGCATAAAGCCTGATTTTCAAAGTTACATTTTCTAAGGCCCCTTTATCCAGTTCTGGCCTGTTTAAATGGACTTTCTGAAACCATAAGAATTGGTAAGACACAGCGGCAGAATTTGAGCTTAGCAATAGGCTGAGCAAAAATTGTGTGTTGGGATGAAAGAAAGGAACCATCTCACTAGGAATGACAACGCTGAACTCTGCTCAGCTCACACAAATGTATAAAGTCACACCATGTATATTTAATACACTAGCAAAATATTTATTTTATAATGATAAAACAGAAGTGAAGGATTTCTTTTTGGTGTGCACCAGTAATTGTAGTAAAAGAATAAGGGGATTAATGGACTCTTTATACATTTCAATGACAAAAATTCATAAAGGTTAGCATCAAATTCAACTGTTCTCCATTTACAAGCATAAAACTTACCATAATACCCCCCAAACACATATATAAAGAATTATAGTTTTAAAATCTATAAAAAGTAAAAAATATACAGTCAGAAGATCTAACTCTTATTCAAATCTTTAATATAAAATTGTAAACATTTATTTACACAAAGGAAATGTGTATAACAAAATTTTGAGCACCCTTTTCAATTGGATCGTGGTTTTTGGAAGGCAGTGGATGTTGCACAGTGACACTCTCACCTTGCCTGCCCAACCAAAACCGCAGTTTATAAATAAAGCCATGGGCGGCCGGCTGGGCTCAGTTCAGGGGAGATTGGTTTTATTGCTCTGAAGCTGCAGCAAATGGAAAGCCCGAGTGCAGACACAGACTGTGACACGTTACAGGGCACCAGGGCACAGCCCAGCCCTGCCCATGCACCCATGTACATCAAAACCGTATTTTCATTTCCATTGAACTGTTCCAACCTTGTTCCAGCGGCACCGCGCTCCCAACGCTCCGGCTGTGTTCTGTGCACAGGGACCAAAGCCAGAGCCAGGGGCTGTCTGGATCCTGCTCACACACGCACACCAATGGGCATTGTAAGCCAGTTTGTCTAGAATCACACCTAATTTTACTCCAACAGTACCATGAAAAGGCCCTGTCATCAAACCCAGATACCTTCCTGAACAAACCCTCTGGTCAAGCAGAGCAATATCCACCTTAGCTTCCAGAAACAGTGGAGGAAAGAGCACACCTGCATTTTCCTGCACATTTCGCTGGATTGCCTTTTTGGTAGTAATAATGCAAACAGCAGATGTACTTTTCCTCCAATTAAGAAATCACAACTGGATGGATTGTATTTTGACTTATCAGAACAAAGTCTGTGTGCAAAATCTACTGGAAAACAGAGCAGATTTCACCACAACCTAAACAGGGAGAAGAGAAGCTGAATCCTACTACCCTGTTATTTCTGTCAAGTGTTTGTAAGGGGGAGAAAAAAAGTGACATGGAAGGATGTCACTTGAAATTGAGGTCCCAAGCACCCCTGACAGGAAGGGAAGGCACACTGGTGCGAAGTTAACCCTTAAAATTAAAAATACAGCAAACACTCCTTCCCCTGCCATTGCTAGTTTATATCTATACTCTTCTAATGACACTTACCTTGGACCAGTTTTTGGTTTAACTTAACAGTAAACCAAGCTCACTAGCTCTTTTCTTAATTGCCAGTATGAGAAAAGCTAGCATCAGTTATTTGCATCTCAACTACTTATTCTAGAAAATATCAGAAGTGTCAACAACCAAAGTCACCAACACCTTTGTCTTCCCATCCAAAGACAATCTTTATGTTATCTTTTCAAATGCTCTACGAGGGATTAAGCCTGCTTCAGTGAAGTTTTATCCACTGTTCAAAGGTGGGATCCACTGATCAACGCATATCTTTCATCAACAGTTCAACATGATAAAATAGCAGATCTGATCAACAGAGCAGAATTCATCCACACTAGCTAAGTGTGCTGGACAAACCATGTTCCATGCATATTTGGAAAGGGTTAAAGTATTAGTGTTAAAAAAAGCCGTTTTCAAAAGTGCAAATTGTCTCATAAAGGAGCTGCAGATACAGTAAAATATTTTCCTTCTTTGAATCCAATGATATCTTTTCACTTCCCTTCACCCCCTCTGAGAAAAACCCTCTCACAATTCTGCAATGCAGAAAGCTCCTGGAGAAGCCAGTCTGTGTTGAAGGAAATTGCTTTTAAATCACAATGCTGGGTTTGGTTAGAAAGTTTAGAGGAGGTTTCCAAGAAAGTGGATTTAGAAAGGGAAGAGGTATTTGTGCATTTAAAACAAAAGCTTTCAACTTTATTTTCAATTTAAAATAAACATTAAGGCAAGGTGGTTTGTTGGTGGATAAGGGATTTTTTTGGTAGAGAGTAAGGACTTTGGAACACTGTTCCCACTGCGGTTTTTGTCCTTTCTGGGACCAACCCCAACATATGGATAGGAGGTCTCCTTGGGCTCAGCTGACGAACAGCATCTGCTCCAAGGGATATTAAAAAAGTAAATCCACCAGTCTATAGAAAGATTATCAAACTTGTAAGACAGTATTAAAAAAACAAAGCATTTAAGGGGGAGACTTCCACATTGGAGCAACCCTGATACAAGTATTCTCCCAGGCTGCCTGTGCTATTATTGCTAATAAGGACTTTCCACCTCCCAGCCAAATTCTTCTTTCCTCATTTTTATCCTGAAGGGACAAAGTCTTGTGCTCATTGCTAACTTCGGGGGATGAACCGATCTCAAAGGTTAGTTTTACTTTTTACAACAAAGAAAACTAGATGAGCTGTCATGAAGCAAAGCCTTCATTTAAATACAACTACCTTTGGAAATAAGTTATGAAGAAACAGGTGCAAAGTAAATGGCTTTACAATTCATGTTAAACCTACTATAGTTTAAAAGTTCTCCCGTAAGAAATTCCCCCTTTAAACACAGCAAGGTACAAGCCAAGAACTGTGCCTCTCTACAACAGAGTGCAAACTGCAGCTTAAAGGACTACAACCTATGAAGATGACTATCTAGACTAACTGGCCAGGTTTTAATACTTTCTTTCATCTATTACCAGCATCTAGAAATATTTACTGTGAAATATCACTTGCTTACTGAGAGTACAGGCACATGCTTCAGCAATGGGGAAAAGAAACAATTCCAAACATCTTGCAAGCATACTCAGGGGCATACAGCCTCTTCTCAAACAAAAATCAGAAGTTTGATGGACAGTACTATAACAGCATGTCAAGCTATGAACAAATAATTATTGCAAGTAATAGCTGCAGACTAAGCCCTAAACACAATTTGTGCAACTATTTGCGTTCTTTCTGCACTATTTCTGTGGAATTTTTGTTTTGTTTTTAAATAATTAAAATATTTAGTCTTAGAACACTGCAAGAGATTTCTGGAAGGCTGGCTAGGACACAGTATTTTTTGACCTGTTCAAGTGTGCGACTCCTCAGAGACCGCAGACAAAGCGCACTCCTCCTGCAGACCTGCTTGGTGCGCCGTGACCACGTGTCAACACTCACTGAGAAGCAGCTCCAGTCTTTTTCCCAACCATTTACCTCTAATGCCTGCAAGTCTCCTCAATGCCACAGGTTTTTTGGTCCAAGAGGTGTTTATATCTCATGAAAGAATTAAAAAAAAGTAGAACCCCCGCCCCCATTTTAATGAGCTCCTAACAACTCATCCAAATCGTTCATCCACTCCTCTGAAGTCCTGTTTTTCAGCAAAGAGTCTATCAGATCTGTGTCACCAGTTAAGTTCTGAAGTCCATTATTGCCTGACTGGCCGCTGTAGGCGAAGGGCAGCTCCTGACTGGTTGTCCTCACAGGGTACCCTTGGCTACAGTGCAGGTTTCCTCTGTTGGGAATCTGCTGATTTGGGTTCTGGTTGAAAGCATTCAGGTCTGGAACAGTCTGGTTGATGCCAGGCAAGACTTGCTGTGAGGGTACCTGCTGCTGTGCGGGTGGGTTTGTCCGCGGCTGTGCTCCCAAAGAGGACGACAGCATCTGCCCAGAGACCGCAGCGTTCATCGAGGTCATGGGCCTGCTGGTGCTTAGGCTTACCTGAGGCATTCCCTGGGCAAACTGCTGGTTGGACATCTTTAGATGTGTTTGCTGCATGTGGAAAGAGGAGTTGGCAGTAAATGGTCCTAAGCCACTGTTTGCTTGTGTCTGGTTGTTAATGTTAGGGATACCTTGGTGTTGCCAAGATGGATTTTGAGCCCCCATAGCAGCGGGTACTCTTGCCATCTGTGGCTTAGATAAGGTTGGATTCAGTGCACCTTTACTGTGCTGCTGAGAAATACTTGAGTTTGGTAAGGTGTTCTGGCCGTAGGCAGCAGGAACAGCAGTGCCCTGGCCCAAGCTGCCCTGTCTCTGCAGCGGGGTCTGTCCGTTGGCCCCGGGAGTCGTGTGCTGCGGAACCATCGGGGTCATGCCAGGTGCCAGGTTGTACAAGCCCCCACGCTGCATGTTCTGCATGCTGGGGTACTGCGACACCCCCCGCTCCTGCTGGCTGGAGCCCGACTGCAGTGGAGCTACAGGAGCGTGTCCAGGTCCCATCTGAATCATGTTCTGGCTCTGGGGAAACATCCGGGGACTACCGGAGCTGGACTGTCCTAAATTACTGACCCCGGGCATGGCTGAAGATGACCCTGAAATACAAAGAAATATTTTGTACATTAAATACCTCAGGTTCAACCAGAGCCAAGCCGGGCTTGTAGGCACAATACCCCAGAAGAGAGGCGCAGCTACATTTGTATAAACTGACCTCTGCAAGCAACACACAGAGAGCAGCAGTTTAATTAAAGAGTGTCAACTGTTGCTCCAGTTAGCACCTCCACCTTGATCTCAAACACAGATATGCCAATGTCCTAAAAAATCTGAATACCACTTCTAAGAGTTCAGCATCATTAATGTAAAGAACAAAATATAAGTTTAAAGGCAGGACTCTACTATTCCTTTGTGAACAAAGGTAAACACATACTTGAAGTGCATGCACAGTTTACTAAGCTGTTAAAAAATACCTCTTACTGAACACACACACAGAGTCAGTCACCCTGTGCACACACAAGAGAGCATCTCTTATCATGTAATTGTGGGGTTGCCAGTTCTGCATTTTCCCAATTCCAGGAATATCTTCTATTTATCTAATATAGAAATATCTAATTCAGAAATTTTCATCAAGTATCTTTTGGATTTCCACCGTGAGGTATTCACTATGCTAATATGCAGCGCTGATAGCCAAGAAAGGTGATTTGGAAAAATGTCTTCTCAGCAAACCAAATACAGTCCTTTGTTATTGCAAATTCTGAGTTTAAAATTTATTCTTCTAGAAGAAACAGCCCCGTATTTGAAGCAAAAAAGCTCTGTAAAGTCTAGTGCATGTAACACCCTCTACACTCCTTAGAGTCAACCAGGGGAAACCTACCTACACTAATAAATTCTCTGCTTTCAAAACCAAAAGTAAGCTGTAGAATTTTTTTGTATTTTATGATAGCTGAGGAGTACTGGCTCTCCATTATTACTAATATTGTATTTGAATAGAAACAGAATTATCAAAAATAAATTCAAATAGAATTCAAATTATGTTGAATTAATTATCAACAAAGCACATCATAAAAACATCAGTGTAGAGGGAATGGATGGGTGGGGGAAAGGTCTTCCTGTAACAATATTTACAGCGAAGAGACAGCACACATATCAGGAGTTAAGGTGCAAAAAATAGTTACAATCATCATTGCAATAAAAATGATTTTTAATAGCACTGATAATCATTATAGCAAAATCTACTCCAACAGATGTATGCCTATCTTTCTATAGGAAAGTGGCAAGATAAAAAAATATTTCAGTGCAATATCTGAAGGATGCTACTGATCTCTGTGTTAGCACAGAATCCTTCTGTATTGGCATTAAGTTTTTTCAGGGAAGTAACAAAACCCAGCTGTAGCTGCACTTGACACTGCACAGGCACGAACACTATCAGGGTGAGGGTATTACATTTCCATTTGCATCTCCTCCCTTCATTATTTATTTCTGCAGGAACATGGAGGGTAAGAAAACAACAACAAAGGGTAATTTTCTTGTATTCTAGGTTTATAAAAAAAAGACAAGTGGCTTCTTGATGCCCCATCAAGTAACAGGTTTTAAGGTAAAAAGATGAGCTTTTATTGCTTTCTAGTTCTTACACATTTTTGAAGCTATTCCAGCTGAACAGTTCCAATATCTTTTATTTATCAGAACTAATACCCTACAGACATACTAAGCTGCTTCTCATACAAAAAAATCCCACATAGGACACTTAATATGTAATGAAGAGAATGCAAACTGCATTCCCTTTTAAATGTAGCAAGGATAAAAATGTTAGAGACTTTTAAACTCATCCTAGAGATGAGAGAAATAATACACCACTTATTTTTCTTTAATGAGGGCCTGTGATAGATACAGGGAGTAGTGAGGTCAGGCTTCAGAAAAAAACCCTCTGAATATTAATATATCAAAGATACAGAGAATTTCCAACCTGCACAATGAAAACAGAAGTATAAAAAAAGCCTGTAGAACATTGAAGGTACTTAAAATTTTATTCATTTCCCAAACAACGTTAAGAATCAGAAGCTTAAGTTGTCCCAGATACCTGTGACCAGGGAAGCTGATAATTTGCAGCTGAATTAGAGTATAGGTCAAGAGCTTTTAAGGTAGAGTGACATTTAATAAATTAATTAAAAGCTATCCAAAGCAGGAAATTTGAAGACACCTTGTTTTTCACCCCTGATATTTTTCTGCTATTCTTTCAATTGCCACGTTTACTCACCTGTGAACTGTCCAACCTGTTGCTGGTACGGGTTCTGTGGCTGATCCTGGTACTGGGGAGGAGGCCGTGTCAGGTGCCGCTGCAGCTGCTGCTCCTGCTGCTGCCGCTGCTTCTCCTAAGAAAGGCACAATGCAAGATCATTTGAAAACAGAGCAAGCTTTTTCCAAGGGCTATCTGGGATAAAAACAAGCCATCTGCATATTTCTATGCACAGCTGGTCATCAAAGGGGCTTCTGCAGCCCTACAGTCACTTAGACTTTGTTCTCAAGGCTCAAATACAGTCAGTTTAATTTGATGAGTGACAAGACCAGGATCTCAGAGACAACGGTGTGCACTGCAAGAGTTACTGCAGTGCATATCTGAAGCCTTTCAAAGATTGAAAATCTGAGATGTTAGTCTCCTAATGAGTAACATAATCAACAGGCATTTTCAGCAATACTCTAAAGACAAAAAGAGGTACTGGTACTAAAAGAGAAAAGCAAGTGTACAAAAAAACCCCAGACATTTATATCTTTTGGTCTTTATTTCCAAATCAATGTAGATCCTTCTTTAGAAATCAATGAAAGTCCTGGTCAGAAATATCAAAAACTGAATAGGTATTTTCCAGACCTTGTCTGCAAACATGAAAAGATACACACAAATCCATATTCTCATATATCACAGGTTTTCCTAGAAGATTATGCAAAACTGTGGAACTAAGTCCATAACAGAAGTCATACAAGTTTATCAACCATTGTTTCAAGCCACTTTCATAGCAACACACTAATCAACTGAAACAAACCCTACTCACAACACAAAATAATTATGCCTCTTTAAAATAAAAGCAGATTCAACCCATACTTATTTTATGATCAAACCCTTTGAAAAATACACCAAGAAAATTTTCTATTAGGAAACTTTGGGGGAAAATGAAATGTGAAGTCTTGAGGGGAATGTCGATGTAGTGACAGTAGACTCAGATTTTGACAGTATTAACAACCAACCAGCTGCTTTTACAATATGAAACCTTTCAGGCACAGCATTTCTGTCTCTTCCTCCTCAGATATCTTCAGCCAGACTGAGATTCTGCCACAATCAAGTAGTGATACAATGCACAACCACCTACTTAAACAGTTACACAGAGCACAGCAGGGGACAGAAATTCCCTCCCAAGAGCACTGGGGTAAGGACAGAAGCCAGAAGCCTTTTCAGAGAGCCCGGTGCAATGGAACAAACAGCAGATACACATCGCTGCCACCCTTCCCAAATGTCTCCAGCTGCAAAGCTGTTGAAACATGCACAAGAATGAAGACGGCAGGCTGTTTTACAGAGGACCTGCTGCTTGCAGGACCAGTCAGACCTGAAAGAGGCTGACCACGGAAGCCAACAAGAGATGCCATAGCTCTGAGAGAAACTAAGAACTGCAAAACCTGGCTTGGGGAAAAAAAAAAATATGCACAATGTCAAGTGAAAACACAAATTATAATGGCAGGGAGTGGCAGTGGAGCTATCTGAAACTACAAGTCTCCTGCAAAGTAAACATCAGTCAATCCAGGAATCTTTTGCAAACCTGCATCCAGTGTGAGGTGTATCCAAAGAAATAAATATGTGTATCCAAAGATATAAGTATCAAATTAGAATGCTAACATGACCTAGCTTGACTGGGCAGCACAAGGCCAATAAATGTGGCAAATGCAGTATGTAAAAGCTGTTCAGCTCCAAGGCAAAGCCACTCCTTATTTGGGACCAGACTCCCAGCATCACTATAGAAAAATGGAAATTACAGAAATTAGCTGTAGTTACCATAACTAAGACATGAATGAAGTATTTTCATAATACTGATAGTTACTGCAGCAACACATGCTGGCAAAGCAGAAGCAAACAGATAGGAAAAAAATATTTCAATGCTGTGTTTGAGATACGCTACCTATCACCTCCCCACTGTTCAGAGAGATCTAACACCTGTTAGGTCCATTACTGTCCTGAGGAAAGCGACTGGGCCTCAGCTCTAAGAGCTCTAACAAAGTTCTAATAATTACCATCCACTAGACATGCAAAAGCACAAGCAGGAGGTCACACCCCATATTTCCTTTCTCCCCACCTACTCTCAAAAAATACTTGTTTGTTAACATTTTGGAGTGTAATGATTATTCATCTTTGACATTTGATATTAACATACAAGTCACCAAAGACTGACTGATTTACTAAAAGGTATTCTAAGTTTACAGATCACATAACTCCTAGAGAAGATGTGATTTTATTGATGATTTGGACATTTTCTTGTAGTCTTTATTTATATGATTTCCCCACAGTATTCCCTTAGTCCAAATTGTTTTAACCCAAATATCAAAAACATACCTGTACCAACACTCATACACTGCCAACCACATTACTATGTTTTGTCTACAGTGGCTCCAGAACTGAGGGGGTTTTTCTGTCACCTCTATTGAGACCTCAATTTTATCAGGACGTATCCAGGTGATAAAAGAGTCATTGGCTAGGACTTGGCACAGCCATAGCTCCACAATCCTGCATATTCTACTACAACTGTCCCCACAAAATGGGCTTTCATACATTTTCAGGTCAGAGGAGACTGCATCATTTCCTTCTTTCTTAAAGCTTCTGATGGGCAGCAGATTCAGGGAGACCTTAGAGCACTTTTCAGTACCTAAAGGGGGCTTACAAGAAGGCTGGAGGGGAAGGCGTCTCAAAAGGGCATGAAGTGATAGAGCAAGGGGGAATCCAAGACCTCCATCTGAAGGAGGGTAGGTTCAGATTAAATATCTCGAAGAAATAATTTTCTGTGTGTGTGGTGAGGCATTGGAACAGGTTGCCCAGAGAAGCTGTGGCTGCTGCAATCCTGGATATTTTTCAAGGCCAGGTTGGATGGAGCTTGAAGCAACCTGGTCTAGTGGAAGGTATCCCTACCCATGGCAGAGGAGCTGGAACTGAGATGATTTTTAAGATCCTTCCCCACCAAACTATTCTCTGATTCTATTCTGATGCTATTTCATGTACCAAAGCAAAGAAGCACATATTAAAAAAAAGCAGATAGGTGGTCCCTCTCACCTGTTCTGCCAGCAAATGCTGCTGCCTCTGTTCCATTAGGAATTGCTGCTTCTGCTGCTCCATGAGCAGGTGCTTTTGTTGCTGCTCTCTCTGCTTCTGCTGGTCCATCAGCATTTGGTGTTGCTTCATCACTGCTGCTTGCTGCTGATAAGCTGAATTGCTGTGGTTACCTGCCATGGTGACATTTGGAGCCTGGGCACCCACCCCAGGGCCCGGGACAGAAACAGGAACACGAGGAACAGCAGGAGCAGGGTTCTGATCCTGCAGAACATAGGAAAAGTGACATAAGTTACAGAAATGCAGTAACAACCTCACCTCTGAAGCTTCTTATGGAAGTTCAGCCAACTAAAGACAGCCAAACACCCATCTATACAGCGCCAGACACAGAACTGCCACTTTGGAGTTCGGGTCAGAAGCTCCACAACATTGAGGAATAGAGGCTTCAGCTTCAGTCTCAAAGTACTTCCCAATTTCCAGCTCAAAGAGGTGAGTATAGCTCTGTGTGCTTTTTTTCAGGCAGTTACAAACTGCACTTCAAACACCCTAGCTTCAGTTTACTTTGGTAGCAGTTTTTGAAACACTACATTTTATATTTTTGTTGTACAAAACATTTATTTAAATCTTGCCGCTTCTGTCAGCATTTCATTCTGCAAGTGTTTATGTCTCCCATCCTAAAGCTGTTTTTTTTTTAATATCAGAGAATTTACTATTTGCAGGTAAAGGGGAGAAGGCTTCCACTGGTCAAAATGGGTCTTAAAGTATTTTTCCAGCAATCCAATCACTGCCATACACCACAGACAAAAATACTACTAGGTATAAGTCTGATATTATTAGTTTTTCTCAACTCTGCATTTTTTGGCTTTTTTTGGAGACTGGAACTTGGATAAGCAAAAATAACATGTAACAATTATCATTCAAGATCAGATACTGCCCTGTTAGTACCAGCAAATCCCTTTGAAATTTGACAGTTTTCATCATTTTCAAGTACGGTTCAGCATCATCCCTAATTACATGAACAAATGTTAGGTTCAGGTTAAGCATTCAGCTAACAGGTTTGGCTGTTCGTTCTTACTTTGCAATTTCATAAGGAATCATGAGCCAAATATAAGGAATGCTGTGCCAAGTTGTTCTCTGTGCAAGCTTTTGAGAAATTCTCCCAAAGCTTTCATCAGGATTTCTGTTAGTTCAGTGCAAGTAGTGGCAGTGCAGAGGCAAGGTCACCCTCGTGTTTTTCAGTGATGGGGAGATGTGACACATACAATCGTCTCTATCCTTCTTCTTCTTCCATCAAAATGCTGTTAAACTGTTACTTCTGCCAGCTTTCCAAGAAATTAATTTTTTTTATGAAGCACACATTGATTTCAAATTCCTACCCGTACACTGGTGTGGTCTTTGTCACAGACTAATCAGAGCTTTTTCACAGATTTTCTGTTTTGTTGAGGGAACGTATGACTAGAGTTGGATCTCAAACAGCTTTTGCTGGATGAACTTTAATCCTTGCAACAAATACCTTTTTTTCAACAAGCCCTCCTTTATGTGCATTGCAGGTACATGTTAGAGAATCCCAAGGAGTCTATACTTCCACCTACTACAGAAATTTTAACCTGCAACATACCTGTAGTAACAGTTCTATACAAGGCAAAGGAGCACCATCTGGAATTTTCTTTCAGAATTTTTTGTCGCAGGGAAACCTGAAGCATATGCTTCAAGCAAACAAACATTACCATTATTTGTTCCTAATGATGTATTTCTCTCCTATGCCATACTTCCCCAATGCCCAGAGACTTAACCAATAAAAATCCATAGAACTGAAAGGCTCCACAAAACACCCAAGAAATCAGGCATGCAGCCCCCACTTCCAGCTCTCCGCAAAAGTAAGTCTTTTAATAGTAGGCCAACTCTGACACAAGTAGGGACTAAAAACAAGGTAAAGAAATCAAAGCTTCTTTGAGAACACTGTGTGACACTACAGTTTTATACAAGTTATTTTAGTCAAAAGTTTACAAAGCATCTATTTATCTTTGTAAGTAGAAGCTTCTGTGAAGCACGACATAATTTGTTGCCCACAAAGTATATTAAGCTGGAAATCACATGTTACATGACCTAGAACCCAGTATTAAAAACTGTCCCCAGTGGAAAAAAGACCTCATGATTGTTGTCCAAGATTCTTGTTTATAGGATTTTTCTCTTTAAAATAAATGAAAACATTTGAAACTATACCAAGGAATCTGCACTCCAGCCTTACCTACCCAACAACCTTAAATCTGCTACTGAGCAAAGGTAATTGAGGACATTCACCTGACCATGCGGCAGTCGGTAGGCAATGTTTCCAGACTTGGGTTTCAACAGGATCATCCCATTCTGGTCGTCACCGACGTGGGACAGTGGTGGCTGCTGGCGCTGCTGGATGTATGCCAGCATGGGAGTTTTGTTCTGCCCAGGCACTGCCACCCCCTGCTCACACTCTGCTTTGTAATGGGAAAGAGGTTTGGTGTTCCCATAGTCCAGCATAGAGCCTTGACTATTCACAGGGTTCTGGTTCAAGCTGTTTTGCTGATGACCCAAAATATTCACATGATAATTGCCTCCAGCTCTCGGTGAGCTTTTATTTCCCAAATTAGGCATCATGAGTTTCTGATTGTTGAAGTCTGGCTGATAAACTGATGGGCTAGTAGGATTTTCCATGTTATATGGGACAGCCAGTGGACTATGAGAAGTCCCAGACTGTTGCCACGTTGACATCTGATTTGTTTGGTGGACTTGCGAAGCTTGTTGCTGGTTCTGCAACATCTGATCTCTCTTCTGCTTGGCCGCAATCTGCTGAAGTTGATGAGCAGAAGACATTTCTTTGGCACTTCCTGCACACTTCCCAGGTAACAATACAGGCCTCTGGACGTTCTGAGAGTGGTTTGATGCCTGCATCATGGGCTGATTAGGATTTTCAGTCAATGACTGACTGGAAGGCTGGAACATAGCCTGAGAACTACCAACCGTTGTAGAAGCGGCACTTACAGGTACAGAAGCAGCACCAATAAATGCTGAACCTGAAGAAGTGGGTCTAACCTGGGGAGATCCCAGCTGCTCTTGTTCAAAGGGTGCTGGGGAAAACTCAGTCTTTATGTTAATATCTTGTGGCAATGGAGTCTGTGCAGCTGAATTTGAAGAATCTGCATCTTTTTTGTCTTCAAAGTCATCATTAAAGAGATCCTTCATGTCTTCATCGGGCACGGATCTATTGAGCTCTTCAATAAGTTCCTTCCATTCTTGCTCATTTAGATTAAGATCAGGCATCAGGTTATTCTGAGATATAGAACCCCCTGCTACAGGATTCATGCAGGGAAGCTCATCTACAGGCTCCTGCTTCAGCTCTTTGTTCAAACTCAGAGGAAATGAATCATCAGCATCAGCACCTCCATTCATCTGCAGGCTGGAATCTGGAAGACACTTCTTGCTGATGCCATCGAGCCCCATTGGATGTTTCCCATTAAGTTGTAAGGTATCACCAGTACCAGACTTCTTGTCAAGATGATGGAGTGGAGACACAGGGGGCATTCCATTGGAAGAACCGCTCACTCCCAGACCATCCTCACGACGCAGTTTCTTGGACACAGAAAACACATCACCATAGCCATTCTGCTGGTCTCCATTCTGAGGGGAAGCAGCACTATCAAGCTTTCTTTTCACAGTCTCATGGAGCTGCTGAAAAAGAAAAGGAATATTTTAGTTACGTAGTTCTGTGTTACGTAGATCTGAATTTTTATTTCTTACCAGAGCACTGTCTTGCTCTGAATAGAACATTTCAGAAAAAAAAATCAAAGACTGCAGCTTTGTTTAGGTAACATTTTGTTTTACAAGTCAGCACATGAGATGACTTCCTCACTATAATCTCTTAGGGAAATTTTTCAAAAAAACATGTACTACTTCAAACAGAGGCCCTCTCCTTCAGACAAAACTAAAAGTTGCCAGATACTCTGACAACAACAAAAAGTGGAAAAACGGCTGTGAACTGGAATATGTCATGACCTTTCCTATTCAAAATTAGAAAAATATTGATGAATGTTAAGAATCAAATTTTAAATGTATTTTATCTGATCTATGTACACACACAGTATAATTGTTTTATGAGACTGTTTTATAAAACCCTCACATTTAAATATTTATAAAGCAGTCTTACATTTAAATATTTAGAAAAAACAAGTAATTATTTTGTGATAATAATTTCTGGAGAAGAACTGTGTGTATAAATTTTGTACACAATCACACTTTTGGCACTGAAGCAAAACCAATTTGTCACTTAGCGACCATTGTTTCACACTTGTGGAAAATGCAATTCAGAGTTCAGCCTGCTCTATCACAGCAGAGCAAGTTCACTCCTTTCCTCCTTTCTCCTGAAGTATCTGCCAGCTGCTCTGACCACCAGAGCCCCAAGCAGCTCCACAGTTGGCCTCTCACAGATGGTGAAGGCACAGATTCTCTTTCTCGTGGTGCCACCTAGAAGCGACCAGCGGCTACAGCAGCAGCTTCACAGCCAGAGCCCGAACGCCTTTGTCCAACTTCTCCTTCCTGACAGCATTCTTGCAAATATAAAGTTCTTTCTATTGACCTCAAAAACATCTGAAAACAGAATTCCTGCACACATCAAAGGTGACTATAAACTTTTCCTTCCCTCAGGTGCGTTCTGTAAAAAACCCCGAGCTTTGCTGGTGCTGGAACGCTCCACCAACGCAGACAAACCTGTAGGGCTGAGAGGCTGCTCCGGGAGCGAAGGGAGCTTGCAGAGGGAACTGCCAGCGGCTCCCGACCTGCGTGAGACACCCTGGTACATCCCAGCAGGACACTCGACAGCAATCCCCACCAAGGGCCACCCACCTGAGGTGAGCCCTCTCAGACAGCAGCAAAGCAGCTCATTAAACAAACCTCAAGACAAGCATGGTTCTTTTAATATTACCTGCAGTCTTCACAAGGCAGTCCACTAACCCCTGGGGAAAACTCTCATCCAAGGAAAAACGGGAAACCCCAAGATCTCAGCATTCAAGCAAGAGGCTGTATGTAGAGCCAGCATAAATTATCAGAAGAATTTTACACACTTGCCCGAACAACAGCATTCTTTGACTTACAGACAGAAGGACTGAATCACAGTTAATTGTTTCGATTTTTTTTTTTTTTAACTGTCTAAGTGAGCTGATCTTTGGGGGGAAAGAAACCCCAGATCATCTGTTTAATTCTACACAGGTAGCAGCAAAAAAATCCCCCACTATTTGTTTAATGCTTGCATAGGTAACAGCAAAGCCTTATTTTTATCTGTGAGACAGACTCCAACTTCCCTGGAGACTGTGATCTCCTAGATGGGACATGGAAATAGCGGCAGAGTAGCAAGATCAGCAGAAGACTGAGCAGGATGAGGTTAGGTGTACATTTGGAGAGGATGCTGGAACTTGAAATCTCTGAATTTGCACATCAGGTCTTCAGCTTGGAGTAGCAGCTCTCTAGTGAATTTTTCAAATACCAAGTTAGCAGAAAAACGGAAATTTACTTTTTTTGTAAAAAGGCAAAACAAGAGAGAGCAAAAAAGCTCAACTCCATCACAGCATTTGGCTTTCAGTGTTTCCCACTGTTTACTTCACATTCCCACCAGGAAAACTGAAGCTCAAGGTGGATGAGTAACTTGCCCAAGGTTACATGATGAGTCAAATTACTCAAAGTTTGGGAATGGGTCCTCCTTAATTCTAAATGGTTAGGGGAAAAACCCACCCCCTGAAAACTTACATCAAAATAATAACTTCGTTTTGTGAACTACACTCACTGCAGTCTAGAAAAAGATACAGACCCCTAATATCCAGCAGAAGAACTCTCATATCTCTATGGGTTTTAACAGTCATAACACTCCGATATCTGATCCTTGTAGACATTTTGACTGTAATTTGCTCAAGACAAAATCCTCCTTTCACCTAAAACTGTATTCCTTTGGCAAAAAAAAAAAAGGGAGATTAAGTTCCTCCCCAGTTTGCCTGTGTCTACCCAAATAATCTGATCTGAGGGGGAAAATAACAGGCTGCATGTGAGATACAAGTCAGACTGCAAGCTATCTACATATCAAGCTGCTCCAACAGAGTTCTCAAGGCAAGAAAAACCTGTTCTCTTCTGCCAAAACTCAGGAAAAAAACCAACCAACACATGGATGAAGTAAAGCATAGCTTGCTACTCACTAAGAAAATCCCTTTAGCTTTAATTTTCTTGTTCATTACCATCCTGTAAGGCACAGTGTTCCTCCAGTACACTATCCATGGTTTCCTTAGCAGAATCAATCAATTTTATTTGTAGCACTGAGCCAATCATTTCCACTGTCACAAGATCAGATACAGAAATGTCTTCTCATTTTCTCAGCTTATTCAATTTTCCAATGAAAGACAAACTTCTGAGATCACTGCTATCTAGCTATGCCTAAAAATATTACCCCAAAAGCATTTATCCGAAGTATTTTTACCAATATAGGAAGAGTGCAAGGCAGGGGATGTGAGCTGGCCTCGGTCCTTTGGCCCAGGACAGGACAGACAGTTTGGCAAAGAGCCACTCAGGGGCCACCGGCTGCACCTCCTCCACGTCACATCACCTAAGCTGCATTTTATTCCCATGAGCAGAACACACAGTCCTCAATGTGGTCAGAAACACTTCCCTGGCAGGAGCACACATGCCCAGCTGTGCATTCCCCATGCATGGAACACAAGCTGTCAAAACCCAGGCGCCATCCGTGACAACAAAAGGTGTCCAACACACCTATGGACATGTAACTCGCGCTGACAAGGACACAGGCCTGCACTGCCAGAGATGGATGCGTGCCCAGGCAAATGATAAAGCTTCCAGCAGAAAACGGAGAGCACTCAAAGCATTTTGATACCTTCAATCTGTGTCTTAAACCCACCAGTTTTACCACAATGATGCTCAGCCCTACTGTGGTCTCACTGCAGGGGTAAATTGACTGATTTTGTAAAAGCTGTCCAAAAACTACTACAGAAGTCCAACAAGAAACCAGAAAAGCTTGAAAACCTAATCTATTGCTTGTCTGTTAGCACTGGCAGAGTTCAGAACTTCAGAGGCCAGGGCAGTGCATTCTTACTGCCTTGGCAAGGGGCATGAATCACTGATAAAAAAAGTGGTACTAAATTGTTCTGATTGGTTTTGTTGGGTTTTTTGTTCTGTGTTTTGTTTGTTTGTTTGTTCGTTTGGTGTTGGCTATTTTGGTGTGGACTTAATACCTGAAACCAAATTGAGATAATCATCTGAAATCAATGACATTTCAATGCATTAGAACTTAACAGGCATGAAAGTTTAGTACACATTGTTTGCTTGGAAGCAAGAAACGTGTTACCATTCAGAACAGCTAAAGTGAGGACAGTCAGCTAAAGTCCTTTTGCAAAAATCCAGTACTCTGCTATACTTTGAGTCCTGTAACAGAAGATGGTAAATACATATACATATATATATAAATACAAACTGTATGCAAGTTTCATTTAAAAAAAACCCAAACCACCTCATGAACACGGCAGAAAAGAAACTTTTTAAAAGTCTAGTGCTCATACTGTGCCTTTCAGTCTCTGTAAAATGTTCTGATTTAGTTTTTAAAAGCATCTGTTACACAGATTTAAATATTCTTACATGATTCAGTAGAGCTTTAATTTTTTTGTATTTTATTTCAAATTAGTCTACCATTTCAATATCAAAATTAAGTCTACAAGGACTTGTCCTGATATACTAGCAAGAGAAACATAATGCTGGACGTTTTCAAAGAAGAAATGCTATATTAGACTGTAAGCATAATAAAAAACTAGCTCAAATATGGCTCCTAGCATTCTCACCTAGAAGGGGAAACCAAATCAGAATACACCCATTTTTCTGCCATGGAAGTGGCAGAATTGCAGCACAGATAAGCTCCCATGTACCAGAGTTCACAGTAGGTGCTCCATAGACACTGATTCTCCTCTCCTGCCTCTCCAAGTACAGGAGCAACAAAGATGACAAGTCCTTCAGCTGGAATAACAATGCAAATATCAGACATTGGAGTGTATGAATGCTGGATAGAAAACATAACATTTTGACTACACACCATAGAAGCAACTCCCTCTTTACTGTGCATCTACCCTCAGCTTCCAACGTCGCATTTCCAATGTGTTCCTGCATTCCACTGTGCTGTCAGAACCAAACTGCAGGACTCATTTTAATTTTTCCTTTAATTCCAGCAGACTTTTGTATTTGGGTGACTGCCTGCTGGAGTGAAGAAGGGCTGTGGATAGGCATGTCTATAAATATCCCAAGCCTGCATTAGTCACAAGGGGCAGCTTCTGCTACAGGAATTGTTCTGCTGAATCAAAAAAACCCTCCTGTGCCTTCAGCTGCAATGCCGGATCCTCCACCTCACTTGAACTTAAACAGCAGCAGCAGCTCAGTCACTCCCAGATCCTTACAACTTAGGAAGCATCACTGCATATCTAACTAATCTGGTAAGGGAAATGTTTCAAACATAAAACAATACCTCACAGAGAATTAAAAGGAGACAAAGAAAAACCTGTCTGAGTTGTTGGGCAACAAACTATCAGACTTGTCAGCAAAAACAAACAGCGGTGGCAAGACTACACTGCACCATAGCTATATATAAAAAACATGTAAATAATTTTCTATTTTTGTGGTAAAAACATAATTTCACAATTTAACACCCCTATACCACAGCTTACACAAAAATGAGGTCTTCTGAACTGTTCGAGTACCAGCTTGAGCTTCGTTAGAGGAATGTCATTAACACTTGTCAGTACACTATAGGCAATCCATTCCCTCTCATTTATTACGTTAAGTCTTTCAACCAAGAAACACTGCATTGCTCACCTTGGACTTAACTTTCATTTAAAACTCTTTACTTGGTGCCTTTGCTTAGCTCAGTATTTAACTAATATTAATGTAAAACATCTATCACTCCCAAATAAATGCTGCTCTTCAGCTTTAACACAAAGCATTCTCAAGACAGGCCACTGACTAGACCTTCTGTGCTCATTCCAGAAATACTGTTTGTGGTTTTGTGGCAGTCCTAGACAAAGCAAGCTCTCTGCACAACTGCTCTCAGGTGGGGAAAAAAACCCTAAGAAACAGGGAGCAGCTCTCCTTCCAAGACACCACATCATAAAACAAGGAGTGGAGATGAAAATTCAGATCTTGCCATTCTTCTCATTCACATGTCAATACAACAGCTTCTGTTCAGCTCAACCAAACACTCACTGCCTTACAGTCTATTACAGAAATGTAAGGAAGCCGACCTTTCTCTTGCAGAGAATTTATTCGATGAACTTTCATGTATCAGAACCGGGCAGAGAAAAAGATGTTCTAGGAGACAAGCCCCATCTTTTCCCAACTTCCCCGTTTCTCAAAAATGTAAGATTAACACAAAAAACACATTATCCAAACATCAAACATCTTCTACTTTGAACACAGCCTTAATAATGTCATGTCAAACAACAGAAATGGGAAGTAGATGGCAACATTTGGATTTCCCATCAAATAATGGTCCACAAGTTTTTTAGAAGTAGGAAGCTAGAAGATTTTTCAACATTTTCCTCAAATGAAGGACAGGCCTACATGATGCATAAATAATCCAAGGTATTTCTGTATCAATACTGTACTCTCTCAGTTTCTGTAGCTTAAATTTTCCAGTTGCTTAGTTAGAAAACAAGGAAGAATCTACCCCTCACTTCTGCCTGCAAGCAAGACCCATCCAACTTCAGGATCTAAATCAGCAAAAAGACTAATGGAAGAGAAAATATCTGATTTTGCCCACGTGACAAATCATACAAGACACTAAGGAGGAAGTGGTAGTGCCACCCTGTCCCCTGTGACCATTGTGGATTTACAGAATGCTCTGCAGCACAGCACCTCGCAGCGCCCACACTGTCCACACTTGGGGAAATGCAGCTTCACGTCCTACAAGACCTCACAAAAGCCTTCACCATTATATGAACTGCTCTCTCCTTCAGGGATAAAAATAAATGCTTCAATACGGGTCAACATGAAGTACTACTCTCCAAGAGCAGATTCATAGGTAGCTTCACAGAAAAATCTGGACTGCTACAGTAGCAACAGCTGATATAATGCATGCTGCACTGAGCTAGCAGCATTCTTTGGAAAGGAACGTGGCCAGAATGTTTTAGAAGATAATTCTGGTGTTCATCCAAACTTTATTGAACACTGGAAATCAAGCCCACGTCCTTTCCATTCAAAGCACATGCTTGGTCTTGATAATGGCAACATGATGGGTAGAGGTAAAATACCAACCCAGGGACCTCCTGGGCCAGAGGAATTAAATTAGCAGCAGAGGTGGTGGTGTGTTTTTTTTCCAAGACTTGAATTACTAAGCAAACCAACTTTATACCCCAGTAACGAGGTGATGAATCAGCAGCTGCAATTAAGCTCACAGTCATGGATCCTAGGAAGGAAACAGCAGGCCAGCCCGAGGAAGAGTCATTCATACACTAAAACCCTCTTCTGTTGTGTAAATTGCCCACTGGCAGCAGCTTCCTGTACAAGGGCTTCCCCAGATGTGCAGTGCACTTCAGAACCTGCTGCTGTTGAGAGCCCTCATTATAATGGATGCTAATTAGATCAAATCCACATCCAAAGTGATTTAAGAGAAACAACACCAATGAATGAGAGACATCTTTCTTTTAGAAGATCAATATGAAGCCGTGTGGTGGCAGTTTAAGCAAGAGGATTTGACATGCTAAAGAGCCCTGAGTGTAATGAAAATACACATTATTAAGGGGTAGAGCCCCATATGCAAAATGCCCGAGAGCCCAGCAGGAAATAAACAGAACCCCCACCAAGTTTTTAGATAATAAAAACCAAGTTTGAGTAATTTTTGTTTGTACACAAATTTACATTCAGGGTCAGTCTGCTAAACAAGAGCCAACTATAAAGTTTTGTAGAATCAGTGTCAGGAATGCACAAGGTTTCCTCTCTTCCTCAAGCACCCTTCTGTAGCAGCCCTCTGAAGTGCTCTAACCGTGTCACAAGGACCTCCGTCTTCTCAACAGCCAGCAAGTCCTCGAGTCTCATAGGTGTATTAGCAAGAACAGATACAATTCAGTTAAGTAACACTTTCAGTTTATCTTGTAAATATTACAAACTGTACCCAGGCTGCCTAGTGCTGGTCACAGTAAAGATGACACTGATAAACCCTGTGTTTCAGTATTTCACATGATGTCCTGGACACTCAAGTATACAATAAGCTCTATCATGATCCTATTTTAAAAACAGTAAATGAGGTCCAGGACAGACAGAAGTATAGCCTCCTTCCTTTCTAATTCAATCAAATGCACAGAGCACCCTAAAAATACCATTTATTCTATATATTAACCTGGAAATATCTTAGTTTAATCCAGTGTCCCCTTTTAAAGACACTAAGAGCTATACTGAATCACTTTCATACTGGCCACCATTTAAAAATACCTGGTTTTAAGGCAGACAGGTATTAGGACAGGCAGCCTTTAAGAGGTTATCCTACTAACCTACATTACTGACACATTAGCACACAGCAGTATATTTAAAGGGCCCAGAATAAGTTAAGCAAAAGCTATCTTGATATACAAACAGGGCTATGTGAATATGTCCTGACAACCAGAAATGCTAGAGAAGCCAGAGAAACATTAAGATTTTGAGCTAAGCCAGTTTTTAATGGGTGGAGTGGGATTCTCATAGCGTTCACACCCACTAGAGTGAGTGGCAAACAAGCAGCTGCCTTTCCACCGAAATTCTTTCCAATATGTGCCAGAACTAACAGACACATTGTCTTAAAACTCCCCCCCCAGAAATAAGCGTATCCTTATCAAGTGACTCCACAAAACCCTGACACTCCAAATTAAAGACTTGAGCAAGCAAACAAAAATCCAAAGACAGCACGGTATTAGTGCCCCTCTGACAGTTTCTGCAGGGGCGTTTTAGGTTAATTAGCCAGAAATATGATTCACAAAATACTCTGAATGATTTAAGCATCACAGAAATCCTGCCACTATCCCTACCCCACCATGCCGCAGCTCTTACATACTCTTCCAGAGTGCAGAGGTGACGAGCGAAAACAAAACAGTCCTTATCGGCTGCGAAGTTGCAAGGCAGCAGACGGGGCACTCTGCAAAGCAGCCGCAACCCCAGCCCTAGCACCGCACACCTCCACACCAGCCGCGGGAGCTCCTTTTCCTTCCCCCACCCAGCTCCAGACGAGAGGTCCCGGTGCCAGCCGCGCACGACCGCCGGTCCCTTCCCGGCGCCAGCAGCCGGCCCCGGGCGGCGCTTACCGCGATCAGGGCGCTGCTGCGGCCGTGCTGCTGCTCTCCGCTCGCCGTCTCGCCGTCCAGCCCGTTGGCTCCGCTCCTCTCGGCGCTCCCCGCGGCGGCGGCGGCCGGAGGGGGCG
>WBMY01004155.1:1561547-1582120 GCA_013397315.1 Donacobius atricapilla | reverse complement strand
GGCGACCGCGGCCCAGCCAACCACGGCGGCCGGTGGGCGGAGCCGCGGGTGATTGACAGGGAGGGGCGGGCAGCAGGAGCGGCCCGGGCGGCGGAGCGGAGCCCGGCCCGGCCCGGCCCCGAGTCCCGGGCACCGCTCGGCCCGGCACAAGCGCTAGCGAACCTGGCTCCGGACTGGGAAAAACTGCAGGAGAGGCACGCCTCACCTCACCCTCAACCTGATGAAGGCTGAGCCAGCTTTGCTAATTAGACAAAGAAAGGCAAACAGATTTAAGTTTCTTTATTGATTAGTTTTTACATTTTTTTTTCAAGTTGCTTCTACAAGTACCTCTTTGAAATGGACATGAAATCACAGTAGTTGTGTCCAGCAACACTAGAAAAAAACAAAAACCCGGTCAACCAAAAACCATGAGGCAAGAGGGATAATAACCATCAGTTTGGGATGAGCAGAGCAGTCCCAAGCCCCACGTCTGTACCCACAGCCTCAGGGGAGGAACTGAGTTTGTGAGAGGAGTCAGGAAAGAGCAAGAGAAAACCATGGACATGTACAAGTAGTCAGCACTTGCAAGAAACCCCCCTCAGGCCCAGGAGTCAATCTTAAAAACAGACATTGGTAACGCATGGGAGAGGTCAGAGCCTGAGGCTGTGACAATTCAGTCGCGAGCAGAGGCAGCGAGGGTAGATCACATCCAGGGCCGCTGCTGGAAGGGGTTAGTGGGTTAGATGCACCCTGACCTACCATCTGCCCCGACCAACCACTGGCTCCAGGAGCAAAGCTACTCTCAGCACTTCTGCCTTGTGTGCCAGATCCTACGGGTTTTGTTTCGACTCATGCTGTCAGCCTAACGCCTCCCCCCCATTGTCAGACACAGCACATCAAGCTCAGCATCCTTTGCAAGAGCTGCCACCTTTGGCTGCACAGACACAAAAGGCCTAAATACACCTTCAAGGATCCGTAACCGCTCCAAACACCGTTCACAGGTTACAGCCAGGTGGAGCTTCACTACTCTAAAAAACACAGCTATGCTTTATGCACTCAGGATAAGCAGGTAACTATTTTTTTCCTCCAAGACTTTCAAAATAAGAGCAACTCTAAGGTCAAACTGCAGCACCCAAGCCAAAAAGCAGGATAAAAAGTAACTTGAGTTGTCTATCCATTTTGGAAAGTCTTCATTTATTGTAGTGATTATTTAAAGCATACACTATGGTATCAAAAAAAGCCGTAACATGCAGACAGGAGACTTTTTCAGGAGATTTAGCAGAAGCAAATGTAGATTTACAATTAGCTTTAATATAATCCTATTTAAAAGCTGATCGCAGATCTCAAGTTCACTTTTGATGCTTTGAAAGAACATGTATGCACAGGGATTGTTTGGGAGTTTAAGGCAATTTGCATATTAAGATAAAAAACCATTAGATTAATTAGATTTTTATGTTGTGCTCAAAACATTAGCTCAATTGAAACCATTTACACATACTTCATCTCAAAGGACTGAGAGTCATAAATAGCAGCTGCTCCTTGATAAAAATACAGTCCTGAGAACAAGCTAGTAGCAATGCTTAAGCTGTGACATCTTCCATGTCAGAGTATAAGCTATTTTTGCAATAAGGAGCAGAATTGACCAGGTGTTTAACAGGCAAAGGCATTCTAAACATGCAATAGCTCCCAACAGAAGTCTGAAATTACTTCCAGTATCTTGCTTACAATAGTTTATTTGTACACTGCAGAGAGATCAATAAATCCTTCTATGCATTTGTGATCACTAATATTTCAAACACAACAACCAAGGGATACAACGCAAGGACAGGCAGCAAAAGGTGTTTTACAAAAAAAAAAAAACCCAAAAAAAACCCAAACCCAAAACAAGAGTCTTTTAGTAATCGACTAGATTGTTTGCAAGGTAATTGGAACACTCTTCCCCCCACAACCCCAGGAATTATTCCACACACTATACCTATCATATGACCAAACAACACTGGAGTGTTTAAGTTCAGTGCAAGAAGAATAATTTCAGGACATTTAATTTCATTCTAAACAAAGGCAAAAGTTTATCTATATAGACATCCAAACGCCAACATATTTGGTACAGTGTAATGAGTTACATCCATCTCACCCTCAGAGGTAATGCTCGTGTAGTGCTCACCTGCATTCCACAAAAAAAAAAGGTGTTTGAAACAGTGTAGTATGGTAGACTTGACACTTTAAAAAAATTTATTCAGCTGGAATTGCAATTTCCTAACATTCACAATATAATTTAGAATGCATTTGTTACATGAAGAGCAGATAAAAGGACTTAAAACAGTTTCACATACCAGTTAAGAGATTCCACATGCTCCTTCCCCACCTACAATACTGACATCTTGGTTGTGGTTTTTGTTTCCTTAACAAATACTCAGTTCAACTTGCCTACCTGCCTACCTCCCCCATTTCTACAGCAGACATACAGGGACAACAGTGAGAGGATATGGGACACTGTCTTATTCAGTGTTTGGACCCTGGAAAGGAGTAGGCCTAGCTATGAAATCGAGTTTGACAATGAGCTGAACATGAGGTGCTTCAGCAACTGAGGCAAAGCTGCTCTCAGGAAGAGCTGTATCGTCACAGAGAGGATAACATCAGTGGCTGAACAGAGGGCAAAAGGGGAAGTAGCCTAACCACAGCTCTCCAGCAACCCCCAGCTTTACAAAAAGAGTTCAGGAACAAATAAAATTGGTCGTCTGCAAGCTCTGCAGGATTCAATGCCACATTAAGATGACCCACTCCAAATCCTAGATCGTTTGCCAACATTTAACATGGCTTTAGCCATGCACAGTATGCATAAATTCTATAGACTGCCTAACCCCTTCCTTCTACCCCTTCTTCCTTTCTTCCTCTTTCCCTTCCCCCAAAAGAATGAGGTTGATTGCTTAGAATTTCACTACTGGTTTCCCCATACATCCCCCACCAGGTGTCTTTTCTTTTGAGGGCAGAGGTCTTGTCAAATGCATTGACAACTTTTCTTTGAATAATTACCAAATTTTAAGGGGTATAAAGACATGGGTGCATTTAGGAATTTACATATTTGTAAAAAAAAAGCTAGTTATAAAACTGCACTTTTATCACCTAGCACTTTCAAGATTCATTGTTATATTTCACTAATTAATATATTAAATTAAGCCAAGGTTTGAGTCCGGAAAAATTCTACCGATCTACTTAAGAACAGAAAAGAATATTTAAAACCAAAACTGAAAGGGTTAGTTATGTTACATTCCAAAATCCAGAGCCCATTATATTAATAAATGCTTTCTTTCTACAGGAATGATGCTCTTTTTAGAACAGATGATTGCAAATATTTTACTGCTAGACACTCCATTACATTGGATAGTGTGACTGGAACCTGTGGATGGTGAAATCTTGAGGTTTGTCCAAGTTTCAATGTAAGGTGTCCAAGGTCCTCTCCCAAAACCATGTTTGAAAACAACAACAAAAAAAAAAAGAAATCACAGATCAAGTTCTTATGACTTTTTTCAATCTTTCCTTGGCTTTCTGTTTCTGGGTGATCTATTCACAGTTTCCTCCTCCTGCAAGAAAGTAATTTGTGTAAACATCAATAAAATAAAACAAAACCTAAATATACCCTTAAAAACCATTTTGAGAAAATCTATGAAGAATCCATTTTCACTTCTACATTAGAATTTAGTTTTTGAAAGGACCTACTGCTGAAAGTACTTTGTGGCAAACAGACAAATTCTTTGTTTTTACAGTGGATGTACACTATTTGTTGGGAGCGCTCAACAGCTTCTGTGCTGGGAGAATCCTTCAACTTCAAGCAACACTCCACCCATTTTTGAGTCAGCCATGGTGGCAGTGTGCACTTAAGGTCACATCCTGACTGCACTCGAAGCTCAATTGCCTCAAGAAGATGCCTCCCAACAGTGCCAACTCCCCTCTCAAGGCAGGCTCTACAGCAGTGCTTTTAGCAGGGTGCCCAAGTCTGCTGAAGTTAGCCACAGCAATTCCTATTCTTCAGGGTGATTAAGTTTTCCAAAGTTCTGAACTGGGAGCGAGAGTCATGACATGAGCCAGGTTAACTTCTAACACTGTAGTAAGGCCTGTTCTACATAACATATAAAAGAAAATGCACAAGATTCCCTCAAAGATTAAGCACTCTTACCTCTGATGCAGGTTTCCTGTCTTCTTCCTCCTCCTCTTCTTCCTCCTCTTGACTAGCACTCCCTAGATCAGCATCACTTTTCTGCTTCTCTTCAACGGGAAAAAAAAAAAAATCTCATTCTCCTTCCTGTCTTATCTTCAGTTCACCATTGGCTTTATTCCATATCTGCCAACCCTGATGCTTTATTCTATCAAGGAGGACATAATTCAAGATTATCTAGTTTACCTACCAAGCTTTTCCTCATTTGCGTCCTCCTCTTCCTCCTCCTCTTCTTTTTCCCCTTTATCTTTTTCTTCTTCTTCTTTCTCATCATCCACCACATCAGGCTGAGGAGCATCAGTCTTCTTGTATTCCGCAGCACCTGGCTGTTTCTGAAAGGCAATGATTTGTGACATTCAGGCACATTTTACTGAACCTCCTTTTAAACGTGCGACTAATTATCAGAGGAAATGCATTACCTTCCCAGAACAGCAGAAAAGGACAACAAGGAACACTGGCAAAGCCACAGTGAGGATGTAGACTACCCAAAGCCAGGGACGCTCCTCAGCAGCTGCCATCATCTGGCCCACAACACCAGGCTGTAAGACCAAAAGAGCTGTCAAATTTCATGCCATACACCAAGTTTAGCAGCTAAGTTTACGCTACAGAATTGTCAAAGATGTTTTTTGCAGCTTTAAATACTGTATTTCAGACCTCAAAAAAATTCAAGCTAATCTGCACAGGTACTTTTCCCATAGTTACAAACTAAGAATTAGGCTAAACAGTCCAAATATCAGAGCAAAAACTCAGAAGAGAGCAGTGAGTACTCTTAGTTACCTATATTAACACACTGTAATTATGACTTGAGGCTCTGGCCTGGTTTAGCAAAACCCTCAGCCTTAGTACTTACAGGTATATATTGACAAAGGCTGTGAGAGAACAGCAGAGATGCTTCTAGTGCTCCACTCAGCAGCACACGATTAAACCTTCCCCTCTCACCTCTGCAGCACCATCAGCTGCCTTCTTCAGTCCCCATCCATCACGGGCCCAATCATCAGCCACAGCTCTCTCACTACAGATCATAAAGTTGTCAAAAAAGATGTCAGATGTCATGGACCATAACTCAAGTCCCACTGCACTGACGGGAGTCATCTTGAAAGGTTCCAAGTCTTCAAAAAAATCTGGGTTTGGGATCTTTCTAGGTTTCCATATACCCTAGAAAAGACAAAAGACATAAGACATGCAGCCTCATCTACTAGAAGACAAATTTTAGTTTTCTGCCCATTATGAATAGAGAGATAAACAATCCATTGCAGTTAATTACAACATCTACAGGTGCAACTCATCAGTCTTTGGGAATCAATACAATGAAGTGATGCCTGCTAAGAAAGCACTTTAAATCTGTCCAGTTGAAATACAGTACAACCATGACAGCACTTGAATTTTTAATTACATCCGCTGAATCTAAATCATTCTGCTTTTTGTAAGAGATGCTGCATTGGCTGCCAGCTTAAGCAATGAAAACACCAACCTGATAGTTCACGTTATCAATCATAGGAGGCTTCCATTTGCCTTTGTAGTTGGGATTGTCAATCATGGGGCGCTGCCAGGTACCACAGCCAGGAGCTGTCTCACATTTAGGATTTGCAATCTGAGGTGCCTCCCATTCACCGTCCATATCTTCATCCCTGAAAAGGTAAACTCATTTTGAAGTCCACCCCTTGCCTTCATACAGAATAAGGCTCAGACATTGTCCAATTCCTGGCAAAATCAAAATTCCTACCACTAAATGGAAATATTGAAACTTTGTATAGCATAGGTCTGTAGATAAATATACTGCAGAAGGAACAAGGATTTCAAAGACTAACTGGGAAGCACAGAAGATCAACAAAATCCAGCCTCTCAGCACAGCTTCCCCCACTGCCCCTTCCACAGTTAGGTTTTACTTCAAGGTGAACATCCCTGCCCTATTCTGCTCACAGTCACAGAAGAGTCAAAAAATGCAGAGGTGAATGCAGAACATGAGTCCTCAGACCACTGCCTTCTACTTTTGAAGAAAAATAGCCTGAACAGCAACTTTGTCAGCAAGCAACAATGAACTGCAAATGCCAGTACCAAAGTCATGAAATATTTGCTGCCATTTGCAACAGGCAGCAAACTTACCAATCTTCAGGTTTCTCAGCATCAGGGTCTGCTACATATTCTGGCTCATCATCCAGCCAGCCCTCTGGTTTCACAGCGTTTTCATCCGCGATCTTTGCAGGAGCATCCTCATCCCTTGAGGGCAGAGCATTATGTGTTAACAATGCCTAAGAGTTCTTAAGGCATGATTCTACAGACTCTGAACAAGTCTCTGCTCTGGAGAGCCAGCCACCTTCCCTTCTGCCAGGGTCACTCCATGATTTCAGAAAGGAATTGCCTTGCAATCCTAACACAGGTGCCTCATGGCATATCAAGGTGCCAAATGCAAAGTACTACTACTGATTTTTTTTTAACCAATCTAGAAGGGGCATATTACAGCAAATGCCATTTCTTAGCAGCAACTGCAAAAACATATTTGTGCTTGAAATTGAGTCTGCAATTTACAAAGCACAGGTACAAGGCCAGAAAGGCAGGATCAGTTTTGGATTTAGGGAGTCAGGTTTTTCAGTTACCTTATCTATACATTACACAAACAACTACAAAGATCCTTCAGTTATACCTTCTGCAGCTCATCTTTTGATGTTATCAAGGATGAAAGCAACAGATAGAATAGTTATTTCTGTAAAATCTTTGTCTGTGGCCAATAGGAACAAGAGCTCTCAACAGAAATTCCCAGAGGATGTGGAACCCCTCTTTCTTTGCCTACTGAAATGCAGTTAGGATGCCTAAAGTGACAGTATTTTGATTACAAAGGTGAGACTCAAAACCTTCCATAAGTCACGTGAGAAAGACATTTTGATCAGGACCAAATTAACAGGCTAAGGACTCCCTCAATTCCACCCTTCCAACACCTTACCAGTCATCTGGTTTAACAGCATCTGGGTCTGGGATTTTTGGTCTCTCATCCCAATCCTCAGGCTTCTGGTCATTTGGGTCCTCAATCTCTCGGGGTGGATTCACAGGAGGAGACATATCATTTAGCAAATTCCCACTGTTGACAACTGTTTGATCAACCAGTATCTCAAAACTATTGTCAGGATTCAAGACTGTAAGGAAAGTTGATGTAGTCATTGCATGTACAATACAAAGCATGAGTCATAAAGCATCAGTCATCCCCACTGTACAATCCAAGCTACCACCTACCCATCAACTGCTTTAAAGAACTGCTAAGAACCTTTCTCCTTACACCAAAGTGCAACTAGTTATGATGCACCACATTTCACCCTGTGAGAAGGCAGACTCCTGGCAGAAGTCCTACGTGTGTTAAAAGCACAGAGGTTTGTAGAGTGATTTAGCAGTTACCACAAGTTGACTTTGGCACAGTAAGTATTGCTTTAGTACTAAGAATGTATATACTCATATTCTGCTCCAGACTAAGACTTCCTACTACTGACTAGCAGCATTTTAATGTCACTTCTTTATCTACTGCTGTCTCTGCAGTAGGAAAAGCTAGAGACATTCCTAAGTACTTCCTGAAAGATTTTGATCATAGCTAATATACCAGACACTATTTCAAGAACTCCCGAGTTTGTCTGGTACATGAAAGCAGAAAAAAAATTCCAAACGAAACTAAAAGAAACCATGATGCCTCTACATCTAAAGCTTAGTGTACCCCATGCTACCCAGAGGCAGCATTCAGGCAGTTTATATATGCTGATAATTATTTCAAATATACTTAGTTCAAGTTACTTCCAACTGCCCTGAAATTCAGTTCTCCTTTAAGTATTAAGTTCAAATCACATGACCTTTCTTACATGAATCAAGACTTCCTGGAAGAATGAAACAAGCCTTTGCATAGACAATCAGTTCTTGCACTTGAAGCTTTCAAGTGGTTTTTAGTTTTATGGTGCATTGGCACAAATATTCACCTGCTCATCTGGCTCACTTCATGAGCTTTTGGTGTAGAGAAGGTAGTAATTATTAATGTGCACAGTTAGCAGTCACCATACCTAGAGTATAAAGATGAGTCTTCTTATCAGTAAAGTAACTCTTCAGATCTGCATCTGGACGCTTTGCGTGCTTCTCCTCGTATTTACCGGTCTTTGGGTTTTTGTGCCGGAAGATGAAGTGCAATTTATAGTCCTCTCCACATTTGTCAGGGCCAAACATTATTGTATATGGAGTTTTGTCATGGAACTGATCCTTTAAAAACAATGCAATACTTCACTCCATTATTTTGAAATACAACTTAAGTCATTGTCTGGCATAAGAATTCCCAAGTCATTTAAAACTATTCTGTAACTTGGATATCAAGCCCATGAAGTCCCCACACTAAAGCTTATGTGCCTCATATAAGCCTCCAGAAAAAAAAAAAAATGCTGAGAACTATCCCAGCTATTTCATTTTGTACCCTTGGGCTCCACTTTCCACATGGAAAACATCAGCAATTCAAGTGTTATCCAAAAGATGAGAGTGACACCCACAATGTTTAAGAACATGTCCATATTACAATAAGGTATTTTAAAAGCTATCAATTAGAAGTATTGGCTACTGGCAATAATGAAAGACTAGCAAGGCCACTGAGTTTCTTTCACACAAAGTGATAAGCAGCACTAAAAGTGAAGCCAAACTGCATTTAGTCTACACTTATGAACTGGGGTACTGCCTCAATCTAAGTTCTAACTGGATATAATCACCACTGAACTCCACAAGTCTATTGGTTCTTGTTCATGTTATCTGAAAATTCAATGCACATATGAAACTGATCAGGCAGCCAAGTTGTGCTCTTGGTGTTTGTTCTGGAGTTTTTTAATAGTCTGGAAATTGTATTGATAATACAATTCCAGTGAGACTGCAGAAGGAAAGGAGAAGGATGGATAACAAGTCATAAAATGTATGTCTTATAAGGTCTAGGAAAATGGCTAAAGAAAACCTGTAGGCTACAAGAGCCTATGCAAGGTTACCCAGCAGTTCAGCTTCATCTGAACAGGTTAAACCACTTCAATGAGAGGACAAAATGCATTTCTTGGCCCTTAGGAGCTGGCCACTCTCCTACGCACCTCCTGTTTTGTTCTAGAACCCAGGAAAATCTGAAGTACTGAGGAGTTTGGCAAAGGTCTACAACTGCTCAGCTATTAGAGAGCTTCAGTTTCCACTCAAGGGGCCGTGACATTTCAGTACTTATCCTCTCCAACTGAAAGCACTGGGAAAATGCTGAGTGCAAAGTACTTGGGCAATCAGGCCCCACTGCCTTCACTAAAAGGGTTTCTTCAGAAAGAAGCAAATCGAAAAACTTCAAGTTGTTTCACAGCTAATACCCAAAAGTAGTAGTATTACTTACCAGGTTCAACTCAGGGGTTTTTGAAAGCAATTTCACATAGGCACCACCACACTCTATTCCGTTTTGGAAGTTTACTTCATACCTAATTTTAGTTTTGGATAGAAGAGAGGAGAGCACATGTTATACATGAGGAAAAATTATTTTTGTAATACACTACAACAATTTTTTCAGTACAAATTAACAGTAACACTTTTGTTGTTGTTTGCCTTAAATCACTTCGCCAATGAATATTAAAGATGCAGTCATATAGATATATAAAGATATAAGGACTAAGAAAATAATCACAAGAGCCTGAGAAACAGTTTAAAAAATGAAGATTTAGAAGAATTAACCTGACAGAAAAGATTAAAGAAATTGAGTGCTGGCATAGAAGATAATGACCTAGAAGTAGAGAGGAGGAAGAAAAAGCTTTCCAGTATATGACACTTCAACAGGGATTGAGGCAAACCAATTATTTTCCCCACAACTACTACAGTAGACAGACAACTCAATTTGCAAGACTACAAAGCAAAAACAACTGTTTTTTAGGAGCAGCCCCTTTAGGGTTATAAGCATACAACAGTATATTTAGGGATGCCAAGAAGCCTAAAAAAGGCAAAACATCTCTGTCAGGAATAAGCTAAGTATGCTTGATCCTCTCACAATGCCAGCAGCTGGAGTGGATGACCACTGGGCTTTATTTATAGCCTTGTATTTTGAGCCAAAACTGAACAGTGCAAAGCAAAGTGACCAATTCATTATCTTGTGCAAATAATTTGAATTTACTCTTTGTTTAAAATTGATAATGTCATTCATAATGCATACTTCAACTGTTCTCACTGAATTATGCTTTTCCCCTGACTTGCTTGTCTAACAGACATGCAAGTAGATTCCGTTAAAACAGTTGTGGCCAGAGCTATGTAAGGTGCTCATCTTCCATGGCAAATGAACTAAGATACAGGAAGGAGGAAACAAATGCATCTTTACCCCTCTGTCCACTTCCCCTCAGAAATGGGGCAGTTTACTGTGTAAGAAAGTGCACTGACCTACTTACAGACCAGTGTCCATTCAAAAGGACAAAGACTTCCACAATCAGCTGTACAAAAGTCAGTTGCCAGACCTTGTTACTACAATTGAATCAAGTGAACTGAAGCCACAAGACAGGTTACCAAGTCTAGTTAGCAGAGACTTCCTCCTTTTCCAGGCTTCAGAAGGACCCATGCTGCTACTAACTCTGCACTTTGGGAATCTGGGTTACTATTTTTGTCTTACTCAGAACAGTATAATAATGTTACAGCACTCTGTGTCATCTAGGTCCCCAGTCATCAAAAGCTCAGTTATGGAATTAACCTCAGCTTGCTATCATGTCACCCTGGAATCAACAGAACACCACATTATTCTTTACTTACTGTATAATAAGGGGTTTGGTATCAAACACAAATGGCTTGTTAAGTTTGGAAGAAATTGCATGATGCTTGGCTCGGGTTACCATTACAAGCCCTTTGTCTCCTGGAAGCTTTGTTTCCTTCATGTCTTGGACTTCCCATTTACCTGGGGAAGAAATTGACCAAATGTTCATTTATTTTAAAATCTCTGAGTGGATATTTTGTTTAAATCAGAACCATAACTGTTATTGTTAGCTAGGTATATAAACATCCCTCCCATTTTCTTCAGTGAATATAATCTTAGCTGAGAAACAGAAAAGAAAGACTTGCACCTCTTTTTCATACATGACAAACAGCATCAGAAACATTTATCATCCAAAACCTGGGTTGGACTCACCATCATACTTGGCAATCTCATCATCTGTGTCATCTTTCTTGGCTCTGGAAAGGATCCATCTAGAAGACAGACATCCAATGGTTGGAAAACCGTATTTCCCCCCCCCCCCCCCCAACACATACACTAACAATCCTGCCCTTAAGATAAGGCCTCCCTTGCTGCCTCATGACTACTACCCAGTATCTTGATCCCCTGAGGAGTTCTGTTCCCAAGCCCACAAACTCTTCTGTGTTTTCTACTTTCCACCCCCAGGTAGGACTATGCCCTCATGGGCAAGTACCTCACTCCTGTTAAAAAAAAAAACAGAATTAGCATCTTACCATCCTCACATCACCTGAGGAAAGTAAAAAAGCCACGTGTAATGGCCTCACCTCCCCTTTATTACTAGAGCTTAAGGAAATACTGGTTTAACTCAGCATTTCAACAGCTGGTCTCAAGAAGTCATTACTGTAATCCCAACTGAACAGGGGCCCTTTGATTCAGTTTTGAATAACAAGTTCTGCAGAGAGGGTTTCATTGCCTTTCACAGAGATTTAACCTTATTTGTTGTACTGAATCATCCTTTTGATTATACTCACCCATCCAGAGTTCCTTTATCAAAAGATTCTGCAAAATACACTTCACCAGTTGGGACAGGGGGGCTGTAAGCAACCTATTGGAAAAGGGGGGCATTTATACACCTTTCAAGACCCATTCTTCATTCTACAGAAATACAGGCATGTAAAGCTCCCACTCCCTCCTACACTCAAATACAGCTCACCTGGACATTCTTGAAGCATAAACACAAATTACATAAATATTGCTGCTTGTGCCAAGTTGTTGTGCTCTTGTCTGCAACTAAAATTCAAGTATATATCTAACTGGAAATTTTAGCATTAACTCCTGATACTCACATCACAGGTTAGATCTAACTCACATCAAGATCAGATCTAAGTCTTCTGGAAGAACGTGGGGGACATGAGAACAGGAACAAAGCAGCCAACCTTAATTCCATGCCTTACTCCCAGATAACATCTTTAATAATATTACAACATATAAAGGTTAAGAAAGTAAAGACAACTCTGATCAGACTCACATTAACCAAAACACAGGCAGTAATTCAATTGTTAAAAGAAGTTCTCTGCCAAACCTTTGGAGCTGGAGGAGGACTGCTTGTTTCAGACTTTGACTCTTCTATCTCCTCAATACCATCATCCAAGTCATCCTCAATATCAACTACATCATCAGCATCATTGTCTTCATCCATATCATGTGCCTGGACAGCCAGGATCCCAAGGGCTAGCAGGGTCACACACAGTAGCCATTTCAGCTCCATGTTCTGAATAAATAAGACAAGGCAAAGTGGTCAGGCCAGCAGTGCACACAGAGCAATACGCTGCTTCGCAGCACAAATCCGAGCATCCAAGGCAACAGGTGAAGTGCAAACTTCTCTCCCCGGCACTGTTATTTACTGCATCTGCCTGAGACAGCTCTAAAAGCTGGGGAGGAACACAACAAAGCTGAGGATTTAATACCAAACAGGTATTAACTGAGTGGAGAACCACATGTGCGCATTCTGCAGATCAGGCTGCGCAAGTGTAATAATTTTGCTCTCACACTGCCACAGCCCACAAGCAGGACAGCAGACACATACATGACACCACAACATATGTGGCTGTAAAAGCCTAAAAAGAAAATCTGTTTCATGCTTATAAAGGACTTTAAATACACCACGCGGGAACTCAAGCTTCCATTCAGTCCACAAATCTTCTATTTTATTCAAAAATACTAATTTTTGCAGAGTCATCAATTCTCATCTCCTGCTCAATATATTTTTGTTCTTTCAAATGCAGAGGTCTGGTGCCTTCAATCACCAAACCCCTTCCCCAGGTTTTCTTGTAGAATTACTGCCAACAGTCATTGTTACTACTGGCAAATGCCTATTAGCAGTTGAAGCTCCTGGAAACTGCCACTTGATTCAATTCCTTTCTTTCAATCTCTAATCTAGTAAGATGACCAAAGAAAGAGTAGCTGTTAACTGTCGAAGCCTTACAGAATTAAAATATCACACTTAAACTAATTCATAAGGTGCTCAGCACATTGTCACACCTAAAACACAACAGACATTGCCAAGCAGTAGCTTAAAGTATCTTGTAAGTAAAATGGGTTGCAATTTGACTTTCCTCCTATAAAAATTACAAGATCACTGCATCTTTTGGTTTATACTGAAAGCAACACTCCCAGAACGCTGCTCAGTTTTATCTGCCCAAAACCCTCACAACAACAACTTGCACCTTGCTCATCTTTTCTCCTTTGAATCCCACTCCAAATTTTCCTTCCAAAACCAGAGGCATAACTGAGACTGAATTTCTTTTGAAAACAAGTATAAAACCAAACATCCCCTCCTCTTTCCCTTACACTCCTACCTCACACTGTAGCCCTGCAGACTTTCAAACATAACTCAAGCAGAGTTAACAGTGCCTGTAGGGGCTTAAGATCATGCTAGGAAACAAACATTCAACTTTCCAAAGCATGTTTAGGCAACTAGAAGAGTTTACATTCTCAAGGGCTTATCAGCACTATCCAATATTCCAAAACTATGCTGCATACTAGATCTGTCATTCTTAGATTATTCTTTAACTTCCTTCAAATGACAGAGAGGATTTTTAAATTTTGTAACTGTAGTTTTATAACGACAACAGAATTGTATTTAAAGACTTGAGCTGAGGTCACGTCCAGTTTGTCACCACAGAAACATGCAATTGCAGCCAGTTTTCCAACAATAGTGATGGCCTTGAGGATCATGGTCCAAATGCACATGCACAGACCTCCTCACTCAGTTCAGGCAACTGCACCCAAACACCTCTCAGCCAAAAAAAGGACAATCATTCCAGAAGGAACAGCTGACAAAAACTTTCAAGGGCTGTTATATATGAGCAAAGCTTGTTTGCTTAATGCACAGTGTCCAGCCAAAACTGACAACAGTTTCAGACCTCAAAACAGCTCATAGCTCTTAATATTAGTGTGAGAGCCAGAACACAAAACCAAGGACTGAAAACAGTCAAGCAGACATCAGTTCCCTTGGAGCTGTATCTTGCATCTTGCACAGATAACATGTTCTTCGAATAAACTCATATCCACCAGCATAAAAGCAGTACAGAAACAAGAGCCTGAAACTTCATCTGAAAAAATGAACTTTAGAGTTCTGGATGTGCCCTGTGTAACTGAAGCAACCATGGATGAGATGGCACAAAAACACTTTTCCATGGAAAGGGTTTCATTTTGTCTTACTGTACCAATAAGGCCTCACTAGATATTTTTAAAATAGAGGCAAATTCAGGAAGATAATACAGTTTTATAGCTGCTTTCAAATTATACTATGCAGATAGAATGAGCATGCCATGATTTGGAAAGTGATATGACAAAGTTAATCTCAGAAGTATACCAAGGTTAAAAATGAGCCAATTCTCTCCTTTCCTAAAAGGAAGGAGTTTCTGCAACCCTCCTCCCAACCTTGTGCAAAGGGTATTAATGGTTTAGCATGCAAGTAATCCTTTAAGTAATCTCACCAGTAGCCAACCAGCATGAAAATTTCAGTGAAAGAATTAAGACATCCCCCACAACTTTCCTGCCAGTAGTGACTCCATATGTAATTATTACCTACTTGACAATCCCACCTCAACTACAACCCTTTGAAAATATTTGTGAGCAGCAAATGGACTTTGGTAAATGCTCACACCCAAGTCGCAAAGGCCTCAGAAATTCTTCTGTCTAAGCATCTTAGTGAAGCCAGAGAGTTCTGCCAGGGACCACACAGCAGGGGCAGAAGTCTGCTGCTGCTGCACATCTGTGTTCCTGATACAGCCACAGGTATCTACCCTGCTACACTCAGCATTTAATGCTCTGTCTGACTTTCAGGCCTTGCTGAACCTCATCTCAAGGGAGAAGTATTTTATGGTCAAGTTCCCAAGCAAGCTTCATCCTCACCTCCGCCAAACAAAAGCTAAAAAATCTGAAGAGAAGCTGATCCAGTTTCATGTCCTTACCTCTTTACAGTCATTGGCAAGCAGTTGTCACAAGCTTATATCCCTGCAGAAAGCTGCTTAGGACACTTCCTACATATTAAATCAGTCCCAAATTCAACATAAGCTACCATTCATATACTTGTATACAGGCTGGTAGCTGCTGCTTCTGCAACTGCCAGTTATCATGCCAAACTCCTTATTCTGTTTAACCTGAAACAATATAAAAAGCTGACTAAATTATAGAAAAAAGGCACTATGTTCTCAGAAGAGCAATTTAAGTGAAGCACACATTTTTGATATTTAAAAAGCTACTTCTTTCCATAATGGATGTACTGCTACAGGAAAAAAAATCAAATTCACTTTACACAATCCTTAGGGACACAACATAAACGCAATTATGCCCCAGTAAATTCGGTTATTCCTAAAGAGAAGGGGAGGGGGAGAGAGAGATGCAACTCAGGTTTTACACAAAACAGGCATAAATCAATTTTTCAGCGGAACTTTAAGTTGCTGGCAACTACAGTGCTCAAGTAGTCACCTCAAAAGCAGTCTAACCTTCACACACTCAGCTACTCTGTTACGATCAGACTTCTCCCTTAAACAAGTGTCCAATTTCCAAGCAATTACCATCCTTAGCCATTTTTTACTCTGCCTGCACCTCCCTTCTTCAGGTTAAGCTGTGCAGTCTTTCTGAAGGTTGGAGTATTTCTGATCATGCAATTGCTGAAAGCTATTAACAAAGGAACACTTTCATAATAGGTGAGAGCTCTGACGTCTCCATTCTACTTCAGTGCAACCATCACTTTCACCATAACAACGTTTCAAGTCAGAGATAACAACTCCATGTACTTTTTTTTTTTAATAAGGTCTTCAGTCACAGACATTGGCACACCACTCAGATTGAAGGGAAAACTACCGCAAAGTTTGAGTCTGTCAGTGCTACAGATTACTTGTTCTCTTTCTGCACACACCCATGGCCAGCTTCTACCCCAGAAAACTTCAGAGCTGACATTTCACCACTACTCATCTGATTGTCAAAAGGCTGAAACATTTTACCCCAGTATTTATAAGATCTATATCAGAGTGCTGGAAACAGACTCCTGGAACATCTGCACTACAGACTTCACTTTTTCACAAAGTAAAATCAAAACCAAATTGGAGTGGGATTCAGAAACAGAATCGCGATGTTACCCCAAAAGCAGCACTCCTAACATGTAGGACTAAGTGATTGCTACCTTGGGAGTTCAAGGCTCTCAAGAAAGTCATGCATCTTCAAAGATTAATTTTTATTTAGAATTCTCCTTTCTCTGGGCATAAAGGAGAAAGTTCTTCTTAATCATTGCCACAACACTGGAAACACTCATACAACAGACAGTTGTCACTATTCTCCCTAACATATTCTCATCCCCTGGAAAAGTGAAATTGCCCACAGAGAGGATCTTCAAGTCCTCTGTTATCATTCTTCCAGAACATACTGTTTAGTAACTTCCCTGTCAGGTCAAAGAGAGCCTGCAAAACCAGTTTAATCATCTCCTTGGTTACTAATCTATTTCAGTGTTTCATCAAGCCAGTTCTTAATACAGCACATTTCAGAATGTGTAACTACATTTGAATGGCTACTGGCTATCTGGTTTACTATTTACTCTTTTTAAAAAATAATTAACAGTCAGACTAAATAGATCTTATGAAAGTAAGTCACTCACTACAAACCACACCTAGGCAAATTAACCGGATGAGCATCAATGGTTTTCCATTTCAGCAGTACCTGAAGTCTCATCTGAGTGGCTAAAGCAAAGGAAGAACAAAACCCGCTAGCTGTGCTCCAGACACTGGGTTTCAGTGTGGTATTCACAGCAGAAGCACACCACTGAAAACAAGCACAATGCCTTGTGCAAGGCAAGATTTAGGGAAGAAAAATTTAAAGTCAAACATAAAGACCCTTCATCATAACACAAAAAAAAATTGCAAAGAGACAAGAACAGAAAGGCTGAGACACAGATATCCATTTTCCCTCTCAAATGAGAGTTCTGTGGGTTTTGAGCAAAGGCTTAGTTAACCTACTCGGTAGTGCACTGATTTCCTAGTCAGAACTACTGAAGAGCAGAGGAAATCTCTTCTACATCTCACAATCCCTCTGCCTTCCACATCCTGCCTCCTCTGCGGTGCCAGGGTAACTGTTTACACAGCCTCCTGATGAACCAGCCGCTGGGTTAAGATGGCTCGAAGTCCTTCTGCCATGTTATTTTAACCCTGAATCATCACCCCAGGCCAACCCAGAAGCAAAAGCAAAAGAGTTGGAGCACTATCAGTGAAAGTAAGTAGCCAAGGACAGAGGAAATAAAGCTGTTGGCAGCAGAGCCAGCTTAATGCAACAGTTTCAAGTGCAGGTCTGTCACCTGCACCTGCCTGACCTGTCTTTAGGCAGGCTTAGGGGATGGACATCATGCTGAAGCTAAAAACTGTGTGGCCAAATACTGTAATTTCAACAGTCAGTACAGCGCCTCAGCACCTCTCAAAAGGGGATTAGTAAAATTATGTTCATGTATATACAGAATATGTATATAATGCAGATAACTCTTTTACCTCTGAAATCCTGTTTTTCAGCTGGACAGCTTCCAGCATGGTGAAGATTCTGCCTTTAACATCGTAACTCAATGAGCAGCAGACAAGGCTAAAGAAAACCACCTTACTAACAAGAGAAGTGAGGCAAGAACTCTCTATGGTGGTGGTTTACCCTCCTACACTCTTTTTTTTTTTTTCCCTTCAGTAAGGGGAGGCTGGGATACACTTCTACATGAGGAAGAAGTCTCCAGGAAAGGATTAGCCAAACCTCTCCTGGAGAGCCCCAGAGAAAAAGCTGCCTCCTGTTCGGGTCGTAGAGAGCACAAACCAGGCAAGCGATTAGGTGTGAAAAGGGAAAGCAACAAAGCCTGCTTTTAATAGGCATTTCGAATATGCCAGTTTCTAAAAATAATGTACAACAGTGCAGATACAGTACAGAAGCAAAAAGCAGATACTGTTTGTCAGCACAGATATCCTTCCTGCAGAACTGAAAGTCCTTGGAGGGTAAAGACAGAACCATGAGGCTTTTTGACCTCATAAAACAGATGGGCTGCTAGGAAAATTATATTAGGTGGGGGCAGATCTGGAGGGACCCCAAGATCTTTTGAGACCTTCACACCTAGAAATCAATTCAAGTTTGCCCTGCTACAGAACTGATTCCAGCAAGAACAGGCTGCCACCATGATTACTACCAGAGGCAGAAAATCAAAGGCCAGAAAAGGAAGTAAAAGCAGAGCTAAGTACAAGTCTCAGTGTATTCTCTGTAAAGGATTTATTCATTTGCTCAGGGCAAAGCACTACAGTACACCAAATGAGAGGGTAATCTGGTGGAAGTTGAAAACTTTCTTATTATTTTACACTAGATTCCCTTCCTAGGAAGGCAGTTGATCCTAAAGAGTAGCTTACATATTATACAGAGCTTGTGATGTTGCCTGCAGTTTGTACAAGTATCTTCTTAATGTTTTTTTAAACTAGAAATACTAGAAGTTAATACAAACACGAAGTTTTACTCAGACTTTACCCTAATTTTATTAATTAACAAAATTTATTAATTTTATTAAGTGTTTTGCATAAGCCCATCAAATACAGCCAAATTAACAATAAGGTGATCTTTGAAGTCAGGTACTTCAGCATGAACCTAGAGCAATATATATACCAACCTATATTTAACCATTATTTTTATCTGCATTAGCTCATACATTATTATAGTTCTGCTATCTCTTTGCAGTACTTTAGCAACAACCAAAACCACAACGAGCAAAACTGTCCCAAAAACCCCATGTGTTAACTATGCTTACTTGACGACATTAAGTAAACACACTACATTTAGAAACACATTCATTACATGCCTAGAGACCAGTTTCAAGACATCTAACATACTCTAAATAAGTTCCAGAAAGAGTTTTCCACGATGTTTTGCAGGAGCTCTGCAGCATTCATTATGTTACCACTGATCATATTGAGGTCTTTACCATTACTATTACCATTAATACGTCTGATTCCCTTCACAACCAAATCACCTGCAGCATTTCTCTTTCTGCAGCCTAGAAAGTTCTGAAACACAAACCTACATGTGAAAGTTCACACTTTAGAATCAGTACAAATAAGAAAGCAATGTGCTGCACATGCTTTAATTCAAAGGGTTTTTTTTTCCTTTAAAAGCACACAATACAATNATTGGCGGACAGCGCGCCCGTGCGCCCGCCCAGCCGCCTGTCTTCTGCTCTGATTGGCTGAAGTTACCGCCGCTCAACAGCTGGCCCGCCTCTAAACACGCCCCCAACGGCGCTGCCCTTCGTGGAGCGCCGTCATTGGTCGGCGGGGTTGCAGGAAGTGCCGGCTGATTGGGTGGTTGCGGGCAGGCCNAACACATTCATTACATGCCTAGAGACCAGTTTCAAGACATCTAACATACTCTAAATAAGTTCCAGAAAGAGTTTTCCACGATGATCTGCAGGAGCTCTGCAGCATTCATTATGTTACCACTGATCATATTGAGGTCTTTACCATTACTATTACCATTAATACGTCTGATTCCCTTCACAACCAAATCACCTGCAGCATTTCTCTTTCTGCAGCCTAGAAAGTTCTGAAACACAAACCTACATGTGAAAGTTCACACTTTAGAATCAGTACAAATAAGAAAGCAATGTGCTGCACATGCTTTAATTCAAAGGGGTTTTTTTTCCTTTAAAAGCACACAATACAATCCGCAGCCAGAAATGAGAAGTCATTTATACACTATTTTAAAGGCACCCAAGGCGAACGAATTTGGGCTACAAAAATCAAAGCAGGCATTTCAATTCCTTTAAATTCTCAGATCTTACTGCTGCAGATTCTCTGCCTGCACTTCACCTGTTGGGCCTGCAGCTCCGCGCCCCGAGCTCCCCCTTTCCACAGGCTTCTCCTTCCCCTCGCACAGCCCCAGCCAGGCCCACGCCATGCTCCGCACCCACCTCCTGCTCTCGCTTTGCGGGGCTTCATGGGGAGCACGTTCAAGATTATGTCCGACACTGGAACACGCAGCCAGATAAAACCTAAACCACGCGCTACCCACATCTACGTCCGGCCGTCGCCTCTGTCCCGGTTCCACCCCGCGGCCCTGGCACCAGCCGCTGCCCAGAGCGGCGCTCACAGAACTTACCAGAAGAGCCGCCGCTCCCCCCAGGCCGCTCGGAGCCCTGCGGGTGCC
>WBMY01004155.1:1534208-1561540 GCA_013397315.1 Donacobius atricapilla | reverse complement strand
CATTGGCGGACAGCGCGCCCGTGCGCCCGCCCAGCCGCCTGTCTTCTGCTCTGATTGGCTGAAGTTACCGCCGCTCAACAGCTGGCCCGCCTCTAAACACGCCCCCAACGGCGCTGCCCTTCGTGGAGCGCCGTCATTGGTCGGCGGGGTTGCAGGAAGTGCCGGCTGATTGGGTGGTTGCGGGCAGGCCGTTGGGGTGTGGGCGGGGTCCCAACGGGTCTCAGTCCAGGGGCGCTGCGGAGGCCGAAAGGGCGTTGCGGGCGGTAGGGGGCGGTAAGGGGCGGCATGGGGCAGGGCCAGCCCCTCACGTTCTCCCCCGCCCCCCTTCCCTTCACGCCCCTCACCCGCTGCCTCATAAAATAAATACCCTTGTGTGAAACAGCAAAGCCGTCTTTATGTCTGCTCGTTCCTTAGAAACGGTGTTCAGTTTTTCTTGCCTATTCAGAAAATTCAATGTATCCGATGGTTTTTTTCCTCAATTTCAAGCCGAGGCTTTAATAAAATAGTGAACAGTGACATAGGCTGCAGTGTGTTCAGAACATGGCTGTGCTGCTCAGCAGCTGCTTGCCCAAAGGCCTTGTGCAATTCCGGAAGCTTTAACCTGTGCTGTATTTTGAAAATGAAAGTCAGGTAGTTTTGTAGAGGTGAAATACTGTGTTAATGTTGAACGTTTGTACATTGAATCAGTGAAGAAACACAGGGAAATAAGTGTCCCTGCTGGGCCGATGGGAGAACCCGGCTGTAGGAGATGCCGGGATTGATGGGCCCACATGAATGAGGTCAAGATTAAACTTGAGGAGTGTCCACGTCCTGCCGCAGGCACAGCCATGTGGGAGGGCAGGAACACGGCCCCGGGGTGAGAAGAACAGGCTCCTGGTACCCTGGAAGTTACAGCACCTTTGAGCTGTCTCTGAGCTGCACCAGCTGAGAACAGCTCAATAGAAAGCTGTGTCTGAACCACCCAGTTCAAGGCGAGCTCCTGTGTGGTCTGTGGGCTGCAGCCTGTTCCAGGAGATAGGAGGTATTCTGTAGGAATAACAAATCCAACATTACTAGGGAAAAGTAAGAAAGGAAAGGGTGGTGGTTTTTTTCCTTTGTAAACCTAAATCTGTTTTGAGTTGATGCAATGAGTCAGCAGTATAAGTTCCCCCACAGAGAAAATTCCACCGTGTTAGGACAAAGCAAGCAGGGCCCCAGCATTCAGAAATAAGGCTCAGCATAAATGAAATCAGCAAAACCCTGCTTGCACCAAAGTTTGGAATCAAACACATTTTTCCAGAGAGACACCAAGCTGGCTCCTAAACTGCTCTGTTGAGCTATACCCGGACTGAGCAGAAGATGCAGAGAGGCAGGGAAACAGAGGCAGCACAGGAGATATCAAATGCTTAAAGAAGAATCTAAAAACGCTATGGAAAAATACTTTAAAAAGTAACAAAGCAGTATATTTTAGCATGTGCCCTCCCCATCTAGGCAAACCCATTTTTCCACCAAATATCTTTCAAGCCTTTCTTTTGAAACAGGTTATAAACTGCAACATGACTGCAGGACAGCATAATACTCCTGCTGAAATCACAGAAGCACCAGGAAGTCAAATATACATGCACACACGCGCGCGTGCTTCCCCTTTCTCTCCCACCCTTTCCCAAAAAAGAAAACATTCCTTCCTTTTACAACCTGCTGAATCATGGCACAGGCAGGCAGCCTGGGAGCTGGGTCCTGCCTTTGCTGCTTTGTCATTGAGGAGAACAGGGCAGTGTGGGTTACAAAAAAAAAAAAAAAAACAAACAAACAAAAAAAAACCACAAAAAAACAACCTGCTAAAAGCATATCCTATGCAGAGATTTTTGAGATGTTTGAACTAGATAAAAGGAGTACAGAATGAACACGAGAGAGAGAGAATCCAGAAAGAAAACAAAAGGGATGAGTAAAGGAAACAGAAGAAATATGCACAGAGATTTAACTGCTTTGGCAGCGGAGAAGGTGATATTTTTAGCCTCTGAAGTGCCAGGGCAGGGAAGATGAAAGAAAGAGAATGGCAGATACCACATGGCAAACATGACATTGTCAAGGAAAAACATTTTGGTGTGTGCTTTATTGCAGCAGATTTGCTTTGTCCCACTGACAAACACTCGGGAAGTGTGTTGTTCTCTGACTTTGGCAGTACAGTTGGAAAGGCAAAAATCAGGCAGTGTGGTGAGACTGGCAGAGCCCGAATATGCACACCTTAGAAGTGAGAGGCAACACTCAGTTTATAAGTGCACTAGAACTTTGAGTAATCCCGTTTTGGGGAACTTTCTTGCCCTAAGTGTTATCAGACAGAAACCTCTTGTGCTTTCCACTCATACTTTCTTAATTCCCTCTAACTTGATCTCCAAAGTGTTCCTCCTTCCTTAATCCCTTCAGGGCATTGCCACATTGCTAGAGCTCTCCTTGCATTTCAAGCACTAGTAGTACATCTTTTCAGACTCATCTCCTCTGGAAAACTGGCAAGAAGTGAGTGGAAAATCAGCAGGTCAGCATGACAGGAGAGACACCACACTGGCAGAGTAGGCAGTCAAGGCACACAACCAGTGAGAGAACACTGACTTTTGCTCTTTCAAACTTTGAACTGCAGGAGGGAAGGCAAGCTCACATCTCTGTATGCAGCAATGTCCATGTGCCCCAGAATGCTTTCCATGGAAAACACATTTTGTTACAAGGACATCTCTGGAGATAGTGCTTGAAAGAAGGATGGGAAAAGATGCATGAACATCACAACAGGGGGAGGATAATCATCTCAAAGAGAAATAAGGAAGTCCTGCCATTTTCAGAGCTAATAAACATGAATGTAAGAACTGTTATAAATTAATTGTAATAAGATGAAGCAGATAAATAGAAGAAAAAATCAACAGAGAAGCAGTAACAGAGCACTCACAGATGGACAGAAAGAGACAGGCAGAAACAGTACTGAGGTGAAAGAAGACAATCTATCCACCTGATACCATTTGCACAGCTGGGAAGTGTCCCTGAGAACAGGAACTTTACAGACAGCTTCTAGGACCCAGAAATTCAGAGTTACCCAAGACAGACAGTAGGTGCAGGTTTAGTGTGGACATAAGGTAGGGAAATCCTGATGGTTGTACACAGCTTTCCTGGCTCCCATAGGCCTTGCACCAGTTTGCTGGGTACCACTTGGCTTCTACTGCACCCCTTTCTGCCAGTTCTTTCATAGACCTGGTGTAGAGCTGCTTGAGAGTGGCCCTCATATAACCCCAGAATTGTGTCCTCCCTGAGGGTCTCACACTTGAGGCATTTGTATCCAAGCATGGTTTCAACGTGTGCAACGGGATTTATTCCCTTACTAGGGAAATAAAGGTTACCCTTTGGATTTAAACACAGCTGAAGACTTGCCAGCAACAGCGAGAGGCTGCCAACACCTTGATGTCCTGAGGGCATCAACAATGCCCAAAACCTTTTGCAAAGAAGAAAATGCTCAATCCCCACAGCTCTCTGAGAGCCAGGACACAGAGAGGGGCTGTGAGTGTGATTAGCAGCAAGGCCAAAAGAGAGGCGCTGTGTTAGAACAGAGTCTTTCCACTTTAGCTCACACGTTTCAGATTCACCAGATCAGAGACTGACTGGCAATAGCTGCTCTCCCCCAGCTGCTCATGGCTCTGGGATAATTCCTCTACGATAACCTCTTGAGTCGGTACCACCTTACATTGTACCACCGGGGGCGTCTGGCTCAGGGCTTCTGCTTTGTGTGTTTGGAAGCAGTTGTTTGTATTGAGGAACAAAAAACCACAACCCCAAAACCATGAAACCCCCCCAAAACCCACAAAAAACCCCTCTCAAACTCACAGCAAAACCAAACAAACAAAAACCACTTCCCCCCCAAAACAAACAAAAATTAATCATTTTTCAATGGTCAAGTTTCTGAATGTCTTAAGTTTCGACAGATTGATTGGATGTGATTAATGGCAACTGAAATTCCATGAAAACACAGAATATCCCAGGGAGAAAGGAAACAGGTAAATAGGTTTATAATTTAGGGGGAAGAGGGGCAAGATGATGTCTAGACTGACTCTAGGAAGGAAGGAAGGAAGAAAGGAAGGAAGAAAGGAAGGAAGAAAGAAAGAAAGGAAGAAATGTTCTCCTCCCATAACAACATGTGATTGCTCTGGGGCACAGCGAGGTCCCATGGTCAGAATTGCCCCCCACCCACATCTCACTTGCACTTTGGCTTCAGGGGACAAGAACTCCTCCAGCTCTGGACAAGAAGCCAGGCATCTGGAGCCAGATGCAACCCCGGGTTAACTGAGCTGGCCTCAGCACAGTGCTCCTCCTCAGCTTTCCGCTTTCCCCACCACATCCTCTTGAAAAACAAGCAAAACCATGGTAGAGTTGCTGCATTCCTGACATGCCATGTAAAGAGCACAAGGCCACCACCTGGAACCCCTGGCCCATCCTAATCCAAATTTACTGAAGTCAATAAACAAGGAATTAGCAGCACTTAACTCAGTAACCTCTCCAGACTGGCCACTCTCCCACTTGCAATCATCAGCTGCTGGAGCTGAAGAGGCTGGATAACAGAAAACATACATTTCAGCCATTTTAATGGGTCTTTGTCTGTGTCTGATGAGAAAACCCTCACCACTCTATTCTTTTAAGGAAGACAGAAACCCAGATGTGGTCGGTACCCTGCATGCTGTCTTTTGATCCCTATTTTTTATACTTCCCTACCGTTTTCACTTAAATCATGCATGTGGTTTTACACTGAGCCTCTTTCTATTACCAGCGTGCCATCCTCCATGTGGCTTCCTCCTGCATGCTCATGTGGCTGTTCTGTGGCTGGCGTTGGGCGCCTGTCCCAGCTGAAATCAAATCAAGTAAAAGACACATGGTTTGATCTCTGCTGGATTAGCAGAATTGGCTTTTTGAGGAGCAGCACAGATGTAGACGTGCCTGAACGACTTGAGAAATCGAACCTCTAACACTTGCTGATGAAGGCAGGTTGGTGCTGAAATACTCCACTCTCAGAACGGGCTGGTGGGACATATATTCCGTTCAGTTGTCCCTGCTATGGAGCATCATCTTCTGGTGGATGGCCCCTGTGGAAAACTGAGACAACCTATTAAATTGCCATCAAGAGCCCTGTGAGTCAAAGAGCTCGGCAATGTGCAGGAGGGACTTGCTTCTGAGCGACAACCCCTCCAAGGAAAACTGCTTCCCAATAACAGCTCCTGCCCCATCGTGTATGAGATGTACGGAGTAGCAAACACCCCCAGGCAGGGTCATGGCACAGCTCCCCTGTGGCCACGGTGGCTGCAGCCAGCCAGCAAGGATTTCAAGTGCATTCACTGTATCCCTAATAACCATTGGGTCATAGGCTGGAGCTGCAGGGCAGAGGGACTTTGCACATTTAGCTCCCTCTTCAAAAACAACAGCGGTGGCGCAGCTGCTCAGTCAAGGGGGGTGGTCCATGCAGGGGCGGGGTCCCCTCCTGTGTTCACCCCAGGAGGGTTTCAGCAGATGGGAGGGCAGGCAAGTCTGATGCAGATCTATTTTCCAAAGAAATTCATAAGAAAATTGCTTTCTCTCTCCGCTGTGCTCTCCTGTGCTTTCTTTCCCAAGGACAGCGAAGGGGGCTGGACGAGGGAAGTGTAACAAGGCAGGTTATCGTCGGCAGAGGGAGAAGCTCCTGCTGTTTCTCCATGGGGCCGGTCCTGGAACACCAGCTGTTCCCAAGCGCAGCTCCCCGCTGCCTTCTGGTGGCAAAAATGCATTATGGATCTCTCTCCCGGGTCAGGATTCTCCTCCCAAGCCGGCGTCAAGGCACTTGCACAGGGCGTGTGGTTTTGGAGCCGTCTCACACCCTTCCCGGCCTCGCCTGCTCGCCCCTCCCGGCACAGCCGTGCTGAAATTCTGCCTTTTCTACAGAAAAGGGCTCCATTCTGTGCCAGGAAGGAAGGGGATAAACAAACCCTGTGTTTTGAAGGGCCCAACTCTGCCTCCAGAAATGAGACATGTCTCCAATGCTTCTCTGACTCACAGGAGCTCCAAGACCCTTGCAGCCCTTTGTCAACATCCTCAAAACGTGCAGGCAACCTCCGAGGCTCCGGATGCCCAGGGTTAGCTGTTCAGAAATGGTGAACAGCCAGGATTTCCATTCCTGGTTGCTGGGAGCAAAGCAGCCAGCAGTGAAGGGCTTATAGGATTGGCTGCTGCTTGTATTTGTGATAGACGTCTCCTAGGAAAGGATTAGCTGCGGGCTCCGGAGGTGGTCCTGCGCCTGCCTGGCCCCCGAAGCCCAGCAGGAACAAAGAGTGTGCTGAGGACTGTCACTGCCTGGGTGCCCGGCTGCTAAGCTGTGTCATGCCCAGGGGCAGCAGTGAGTCGGCACAGATGTGGCAGTGGGCTGAAGAGGAGGACCACAGCAAGCCCTTGCTTCCAGCCCAATGCATGGGGCTTTGTGCAGTGAAAGGGACCTTGGCGGATCCAACCTGGTGCTCCTCCAGAGTTTTCTGTGGGAATATGCTGCGTTTTCTTGCATTGCTGTGGCTGGCAAAACCAAAATAGCATTACAGTGAGGTGTGCATTCCCTCCCTTGGTTACAGAGGAAAATTTACGTTCAATCACTTGTTGTCAGTCTGAACCCTTGCCCAAAAAGTGTCTAGAAATGGGCAAAAAGTGTGCACGGTGGAGAGGTACTGGAGATTTCTTTTATGGGAGTGTCTATGTTTTTATTGTATCTCACCCAGGAGACTCTTGAAGTGTAGGGTGAACCTGAGACACAGCCTGTGGTGTCCTTATTATCTTTGTAGACAACTGAAAACCCTCTGGATGGGAAGCCAAGGCTGTCCACATCATCAGCAATCACCCTGAGAACCCTGCAGCCCTACCCCGCACCAGAGGGCTCTGCTTTGGAGCTGCTTGTTCATGACAAGTAGAGACAAGGGCCCTGATGACTGTGTTAACACCAAACAATTCTGCCCATTCCGACTCACTCCAAAGCAATAGCAGAGCCTGTCCTCCAGGCTCACCTACTGAGTGTGAGCCTTGCTGCCACTGCTGTTTGATTACGGGGAAATGAAAGGAAATGATGCTTAGTGCTATTTCAGAAATCAAAGAACCGTTTTTGAAAGCAGATGTAGGCAAGAGCATGTCAACCAAAGAAGACAATAAGTGGGAATCTGGGATCCACAGAACAACCAAAGAAGACAATAAGTGGGAATCTGGGATCCACAGAATTTTCTTCCAATTTGGGGTAAAGAGAGTGAGCAACAGCCCTAAGGGTGTGATGTTCTTGCTGTTCTTTACTGTCCTGATCTTAGCTTCATGCCAGTCTTCAGTGCAGCTGACTGGAAAGCTGGAGATTGCCAAAATCCCCTAAACATGGTCATTCTAACAGCATTTCCAGGGAAAATGGTGAATCAGAGATTATGAAGCAGCACCGTGGCTGTGTCCAAGTGCAACAAGCGGTGCAGTATTCCCTGCAGAGTTAGGAGATGCAGAAACCCAAGGGAATGCAGAGGTGGGGATTTATTTCAGAACTGGCTGGCTATTAAAGCAAGCAGAAGTTGGGGGGTGAAAGGCTTCCTTTGCTACCTGGATGGATAGGGAAATGAAGGTGGTTTAGTCAGTCACAGGACATACTTGGCACAAGAGGGAAAGGAATGTTTAAGGTTACTCAAGTGAAACATGGCAACCTTTGCTTTCATTTTCATGAGTCAAATAGCTCAGAATTAGATCTTATCATTCATTCAAGACTTTAATTAATCATGGGGCAAGTATTTTAACTGAAAGAAATAGATCAGATAATAAAGGCAAGCTGCTACCAAGCTCAATGGAAACTCAAAAGAATGAGGAAGAATGAAGAGAGAGATCTGATTAAGATTAATAAAAGTATCATCTACGCCTTAGGGAATGTTGGTGTTCTCAAACACAAATTCCAAAGTCAAGAATATGGTGCTTTAGTTTTCCATCAAGACTCTGGGCTGAGTAAGAGCTTAAATTCTTTCAGAGTGGGCTAAGTCCCCCAAGATGAAGAGGCTGAACTGAGCTGGCCCCTCATTTGGCTTTATAGAAACCGTAGATTATAACTATCAAGTGCATATCAAATAAGCTCACTATTTTGATTTTACATTTCCAGTTCATTTCTTTCATTGATTCTAAATGTCTCCCCCATTAGACTCTCCTTTTTGCAAGTGCACATACGTGGAACTGGAATCAGTCACTGACTTACTTTGTAAGCTCAACATTCTCTTCATTATTTTGTGTTATTTTAATCTAAGACTTTGTCCTGTGAATGGGTACATTTTTAATCTGTCCATCAACTCAGTGACAAGAGCCTTTCCTTTTGTTTCTTCTGGACCAGCTCTATCCAAGGAACATGTGGGCTGAGCTGAGAGCTTTCTGCAGTCCTAGACAGGCTTTTGTTATGTTTTCTGATACCTTTTTACAAGGCAGCAAGAAGAGATCCTTCTCCCGTTATGAATATACAGATATAAATCTGAGGCAAACTCAAAAATCCCCAAATTAAATTTGGCATTTAATTTGGTTCTAATTGTTTAGTAATTTTTTTTACTGATTACAAGCCAAGATCTGCTTTTGAGGTCTTAATAGATTATTAAATATATATTAAAATCTCTGTGTATATACATATATATGTAATCTATATGTAATAAAAATATACATAATAAAAAATCTACCTGTATAAGTCTGGTTAAGAAACCCTATATTGAGGATGAAGAAGATCACAGGTATGATAAATGATAAATTCTGAAAGTGTTACCATTTGAGGATTTTGGGACTGATTTTAACTAATTATCACAGGAGTAAAAAAATGTTCGGCAAATAGTAGCCGACTGTGTTAATCTATTGTAAATATTGAACCTCTGGAAATAATAGGTGGAGATTTTTCTGTTTGCTTTAGTAATAACTTAAACTCTGGTCCCTGATAAGTGATGTACCAACAGACTGGATTCGTTTTGGGACTCTGCAAGTGCTGAACAAAAGCACTAAATTGTGATGTAAAACAGCGAATACCAGCACTGACTCCGGGCTTTCAGACAGCACAGCCCAGGCCCCTGTGTGCTGTGCTGAGCTGTGCTTTGCATCCCCAGGCCCTGGATAAAAGTCTGCTCCGATCCTACAGCGCTGGGAGGCAGGGAATGGACGCTGTCCTGCAGACTGAGGCTGCCACAGCCCCCGGCATCAAGCACTGACTCGGCGCTGAGAGTTCTCCTAACTGGAGTGGGCACCATCAGGCCATGTCAAGTTAGGCAGCATCCCAGTCCTGCGCAGCGTGGAGCAGGTATGTGGATGCTGGAAAATGGGTGTTCTAAAGTGAGATGCAACAGGCAGCAGGATGCACATCCCAGTACTGCCCATGTCATCTTATTGCCCTCACAGGCACATATCTAAAGCACTATGACCACATGGTTTGAGGACAAACATGATGGCTTCTGAGAGATTTGTATCACTAAGAAAATCTTCCTTAAGCATTGAACACCCCTCACTGTAAAAGGGCAGTGGAATCATGTCAGGAAACTGGGAGCAGTAGAATACTTCTTGGGTAAAAGCTACAGGAAATTCTGCAATTACAGCAGGTTCTTTCTGCCTTTTTCCCCAGCAGAGGTCCAGGGTGCCAGTAGAACAGCTCTAGAACAGAGCTCAATAACTGACCTGTGTCACTCAGTGAATCCTCTTCTTGACAGAGCACTTACAGACACCATCAATCCTGCTTCCAGGCTTTGGGAGGCAGAGTCACCAAAATAACATCAACTCAATTGCCATTTCAGCCTCCCAAAAGCAAGGCTGTGCAGGCAAGTCTTGTATTTAGCACTGTTTCATTAAATTCTTTCGCACAATTGTGTCCAGCAACCATTTCACACCCTAAAAATAAACCCAGCTGATTCTAAAGCAAGTCCTTTGTCCTAGTGTGGGATTGGTCTCCAGTTTATGGCTACTGAGAGGTGGTTTGTCATGTTTGGCCAAAGCTCCCTTCTGTTGATTCTTCTTAGAGACCTCTGGGAAGACAAAGATTTTCTAGCCCTGTTTGTCTGTCCTGGCTTCCCAGGGCACAGCCCCTCACTGCCTGCCACTACAGGCCAGCACTCCCACAGCTGGGGAGGCTGAAGTCACTCAGAAGATGCTGGAAGAAGACCAGTGCCAGGATGGTGCCTGGTCCCAGCGGCATCTCTGGGACCACTCTTAGCCCAACTTTGCAACCCAGAAGCTGGGACAGAAAGGGAAAGGCTCAGAAGATGTCTTCACTTTTGGTACCTTAAATGGTGCCCCCCAACTTGAGATGCTGGGTTAGGAGTTACCTGCCCTTGCTGGGGGACAGCAGAGCTGAGTCAGCCTTCACAGGGCACCTGGACTCCGTATGAGGCCAGAGGAGTCACGTTCCTGTGGCAGCTCTCCCCAGTCCTCCTTTCCCTGCAGTAGCCACCACTGTCGAGTACACACAGGTCAGCTTGACCCTGGCCAGTCTCTGACACACAAAGGCCACAAGAAATGATGGGTGGCCACAAGAAATGATGGGTAACCACAAACCCATCTGCTCCTACACTCACATCTTGCTCCCATGATCTGTAGTTGCTGCTGTCTCTCTGGTCTTGTGCCAGCAGGAGATGTGGAGGCTGGCTCTGTTTAATTTCTCCTTTGGAGATGGGAGAAGAAACAGAGCTCGTTTGTGTTCCTCTGTGCTCAGTGCTATGCGACCCAGGCAGCCTCTTCACTCTGCTTCCAGTGCATTTGCAGCCTCCCAGCTGCAGCAGTGTGTGTGCCCCTCGCTGGCTGCGTCCCACTCACTCCCTGGGCTCCATTCCCTGCCCAGCACATCACTTGGGGCATCTTCTGGGGGCATGACAGTGAATGAGTTCAAAGAACAGTCCAAATGATGGTCTGCTCTCATCCACAGAGTTTGCCTTTGATTCATTCTGAAGATATATTTCAAAACTTTTTGACACTGCTGGCATCAGTGGAGTTCTACAGGAACATCTGTCAGTGTCCTGCCCTCGGTGCCTTCTGCCCTGTGCGAGTTTGTCCGTGGGCCTCACGCTGATGGCTGGACACTGTGGTCTCACCTCTGTATTTGTCTGGCTGAGCTGTGACCCAGTGTTATGGACAGGGTGACACAGGGCAGGACACTCAGCAGGACTTGGGTTTGGGCACAGTCCTGCAGCACGAAGCAAGGAGAGAAGAGCATCTGCAGTAAGGACCTATGGCAAATCTCCCCCCAAACCATCTCCTTTCCCTCAACCCCATGTGGGACAGAACTTCAGTGTGAAAAGTCACCATAAGGCAGAGGGACCATTGCCCTCCTGATTGCCTCATCCCTGAAGATATGACTTGGCACAGCAACACCTCCCCACTTCAGGCAAATTCCCCTGACTCTTTCCCTGTTTCTGACAAGCCAAGGGTCTCTTCTTTGCAGGAGACCTATTAGGAATTCCAGTCTTTCCTCTGGAAAATGTCTCCTTAGAGCTGTCCTCACTCTGCCCATCTACAGTGCCTTGCCCAGCTTTATCTCATAACCATGTCGGGCCAGCCAGCATCTGGGTGTGCTGATCCAAACAGGATAGAAATGCTGAAAAGCTCTATTTTTTCACCTCTATAATTTGGGAAAAGGGAACTGCACTTCATGACCACTCTTCAGGCTTTGATGTATTCTGATGTACCTTGTACACTTGCAATTTTTTTCTCACATCATTATAGGATAATGCTAAGTGTATGTTAACATAAGAGTTTCCAAAGATGTTTGAAAGGCTTGTTTGTCCCTCTGCAAAGGGAAATCCTCCCACTCCCTGACAGAGCCCTCCAATGATTTATTCTTCAGGCAATCCACTTTCTGGCATTGTTCCTTTTTGTTTATTAGCTATTCCTGACTTTCTGCTGAACAGAAGGTAGGAAAATTGCCAAAACACATGGAAAAGGCTTTTCTTGTGTGACAATAACACAAGACATGGCAGGGCCAGAGAGACATTTAATTAATACTTTTAACAGATGTTAATCATAAACGAAGGGCTATAATTCATTTGCATGTACCAGTGCCTTCAGATGATTAATTAAGGGGAGAGTTTTGGCATTGCTTTTATACTTATGTGCCCTCCAGTCAGACTTAATGTGCATATGGATAAAGTTCATCAAACTGCATTAGAAGAAATCTTTAAAAAGGTTTATCCAAACTATCCCTAAATAAATGAGTATATATATTAATTTATGTGGTTTTCCAAAGACTCAGCTTTCCATCTTGCTTTCTAGAAAATTACTCTTTATGTTTTCTCTGTTTGATCTCTAAAGTGAAGCCTGTCACCTTTACTGAGATGAGAAGTGCTGTCAATAGGTGCTTGGCTGTGGTCCTGCTCCATGTAGAAGCATTCAAGCAGCTCAGAGATTGGTTTGGCCCCTAGAAATTTGTGAACATTTATGTGACCTCTTTGATCTGCCATAGATGTATAGATGTCAGGAACAGAGTCTGAAATCTGTCTGGATGAACAGGCTAAGGCACATCTCCAATATACACTTGACTTTGTACTCCAAGAGATGAACTGTATAGTGGCAGCCTGGATTGGCATTGTTTGGATTGTTGCTGACAAAACCAACCACCTGCTCTTTTACTTTGTGAAAGGAGGACTCTCCGGATAGATGATAGAAAACACGGTAATTCTTGTCATGCAAAGTTTTAATGGTTTTTTTCAAAATGCAAAACCCAGGACACACTTCAATGTGCTCAGGAGATCTGATCCAGCTTATGCCTTGCTCTGAGTCCTGTTGGGAATCACAGAACAGAAATTGTCTGCAGCTGTCCACACTTCCTGGGAACACGTGGCCAGTTGTGCATCCCAAAAGGATAAAATAATAAATTCTTTTTTTTCTTGCCATATTTTTAGCATGTCCTTCCTTTCACAGATGGAAAATCCAAGAATCCCAGGAAAATCTCAACACATGTAGGTCTGAGTTTAAGAGAAGCCTCCATGGGAATGGGAGGTCAGGAGGGCGCATTGCCAACCCCACCACCCCACCCTGAGGAGCTATACTTGAGCAGACTGAGTTGCTGGGGCTAAGTTCTCTTTCTCTTGAACTAGAAAAATTCTTTCTTCTCTGTGAGAAAAAATTCTTCTGAATGAACCTTTCCCTCTTTTTTTCTTTGTGGTTATTACGAAGACAGAAACTGTTCTGACAAGCAGTTCCACGGTCATAGGCTTGGATGTACATAGTGGCTGTGAAAGGATTCAGAGAGAAATGAAGCACAAGTACAACCTGCATTAGAAAATATTTCCATATTTGTGCAATAGGATTGGAAGAACGAGGTGCCTCCATGCTTCACAGCTGAAGGGTGAGTTGCTCATCTGCAAAATGTTCTCCCTTCCACTGACAGAAATCTCGAGGCATTGTATGCTCCTGTAACATTTCCATGTTACTGCATGTAACAGGCTGGACACAGCACTGCTGGCTTCTCCTTGCCCTGCTGCTCCGGACAAGTAATAGGTGCAGAAAACTCTATAGATGCATAAAACTCCTCCAAGGCATTGTGTTGATCATTTTTCTTCCCAAGATTATTTTTAATCCCTATTGGTGTTGCAGTCCAGCTCAGAGTGTATCTCTACAGTGAAAATTAGGACACAGATAGAATTATTGGCTGCAGGAAGAGGTGGCAGAATCAACCAGGGGCAACAGAGAAATGACTCAGTGGGAGGTGTGAGGACTTTGGTCTGTGCCCTCTGATGCAGGGCCACGTTTACATGACGTAACCTGGAGTGCAGAGTCAGGGATTGGGAGAGGGGTACAGCATTTCAGTAGCACTTGCTCAGCAAATCCACCCTGAGGTGCACCTGGAACTGCAAAACTTGCCTTTGCTAGAGGAGAACTTGTCTGTGTCAGCCTCGGAGGGTGAGGTTTCCCATATGCTGTGGTCCACCAGCACGGAGGCTGCCCACCCATGACAGTCTCACCCAGGGGCATTTGGCGCTGGGACCAGGGTACTTGTGCCTGTTCCTTGTGAGTACTGCAGGAGAATGGAAAATAAAGCAAGTTCTGACGGTGAGAAACAGCGACAAGAAAAACATTGTGTTCTTTAGGAGTTTAAAAACAGCTGGAAAAATTATGCTTATGGAGGAGGGGGGAGATATGTGCTTGTTTATTCATTCATATTTCTCTTGGCCTTTATTATATTTAGACCATGCTAGATGATGACACTAGAAGTGTTTTGTGTTTAGCAATGATCTGGAGAGCAGGAATGCTCCCTGGCTGCCTGTGCAGCTCCTCCTGGCCCAGATTCCATTGCACACATTTGACACTGTTGATGCACCTCACAGTGCACTGTCATCTGATGGAGGTGTAAGCTCAAATACTTTCTGCTCAGTTGTTTCCTTTATTTTCTTTCACTAGCAGGCTGTTATCAGACAGGACCAGAGGGAAATCAAACATCATTAAGCACTGCATGACCTCTGCCCTTCTTGAGCTGACACAAGGGAGTTCTTAATTTCTTTGACAACTAAATAGAAGTAAACAAAACAGTGTTTCTCATATTCTAAACAGTCACAGCAATGAAAAAAGTTCAACTCGGAAATAAAGGAATTAATCTTAGAGCTGGTGTTTGAAAAACAATGGAGTGTATATTTGTTTGGAAAAATACTAAGCTGGGACGTTGTTATAGCCATTTCAGGTGCCTTTATAGGTTATAGAGGCAGAAAACCAGAACCAGCATATTGCTTCTTAGAAAGCCTATCAAAGACATCAGGCATACAATGTAATTTCTGTAAACTGCTGTAATATAACTGTATAACAGTGGTGTTCAACAATCACTTAGTCTTAACCTGCTTTCCTTTTTCCTTGGTCTGACAGGAGAATTCTTTGAATGAAGGAGAAGAAGGAAACAAAGCTTGTGGTCCCAGCAGCTTCTATCTGTGCCAGATATTGTGCTGTTAGATAAATGGGTCTCTTCTGACATGTGAAAATGTAATTTTCTTTTTGCTATGGCCTGATGAATTCTGCAGGTTTTTCCTCATGAAGAACTCACTCTGGTGTTTATGGTGAGAATTCATTGGGCAGAGGATTGATCAGAAGCCTTAAATACACATCTCCCAGCCTTTCTGGGATGAGAGTTGGCTCTGAAACCCCCTTGGTGTCTGACAATCATTCTGCAGGACCCAACCCCAGACAAAATACCAGTGTGCAGGACAGATCTAAAGACTTTTTATGCTTTATCACATCCTCTCTTACCCTCTCAGAGCGTTTTTCGCTCAGAGTCTCAGTGCTGTGGCCATAAGTCATTCTCTGTGCCCAACACATGTTATCCAGAGTCTATGAAGGATTACGCACACAGGGAAATGTACCTTGGAATGCTGCCCGCGCTCTGGTGTGACAAGACAGCCCAAGCAGAACTTTGGTTTCTCCTGCAACATCAGCAAAGGGGATGTGTCCTGGCCTAAAGCAAATGCCCTGGGGGGAGTGGATTAGTGGGCTATTGAGATTTGTCCATCCATTCAGCTCCCAGTTCCCTTTTCCCTCACATTTGTCTCTGTCTGTACTGGCTTTTCCACTTCCTCATAACTCCATTCTTGGAAAAGGGCGGGACGAAAATACTCCATTAAATCTGCCTCCACTGATTTCCATTTCCACAGTGCATATGATAACGGGCTCCTCCTGGGTGTCAATACCACAGCCTAAATCTTTGCTTTGTTCAATTAGAACAAGCCTAGGCTGCCAGATACCATCGGAAACTGCCACATCTGCAAGGACTGAACCTGTCCAGAAGAGCTTCTGATCAAGAAATAAGATTTTCTAGGGTCTGGAAAAGTCAATATGTTGGATCAGATTCATTGGCTGGCTGCTGTGACAGTCCTGGGAGTCCTAGAGCAAGGTAGGAACCGTTGGATGCATGTGCTCAAATACTGGCTGGATCAATCTACTCTTAACTCCACTGATTTTCTTTTGCTTTCATATTTAATGTCTCCTGTTACACTAGCACTTCACTGCTTTTCAGACAGTGAACTGATATCTTGTCTGGGTTCTGGAGAGCATTTAACCAAACGAGTGCACGGGAAGCCCTTTCTCTGAACTGACACACCTCCTCTATTCAGAATTTTTTTGGTAGCTCTTTGCCTCTACAAACATGTAGAATTTCCCTCTTTGGGTTTACAGCAGCTCCTGAAGTGCATGTAGATGTGAGCATACAAAGAGCTCTGTGGTGTGAAAAGGTGGAAGGATGCTCTGTGGTGGGTCACATGGAACAACTCCCAGCCATGGGTCCACATTGTATGATAATTTAATTCAATGTCTGGTTGGCTTATCTGTGGCATCATTTCCATCTCTACATAGATACTAGAATTTAGAAGAGGAAAAAATTAAAAGAATGAAAAAACCTTGACATTGTCAGTAGTAGGGCATCTGAGTTGTGTAACAGTTTTACTTGCTGCTGATTATGCAACAAAGTAGATAGCTCTGGTAGTAGGTGACTGTATATTCCTTGTGTCACTATAGCTCTGGGTAACTCCTTTTCCTTATCTAAAAGGTACCTGGGATTTTATTCTAACTTTCTCTGCTCTGTGGGGGTGTGGGGTTAGGAGGAGACTGCAGATCTTTTTCCCCAGCCTCTGACCAGCTCCTGACTCCACCATGCTCAGCCATAGGACTGACCACTGCTACTTTTCTCTCTTTTGCTGCAGCCTACTTCTTCCTCCAGGTGATCTATGCTAGGAGGTTGTTTGGCATTTCACCTCCAAAGATCTCAGGCCCTCCTGAATTTGAAAGGATCTTTCGAGCACAGTAAGAAACTCCTTTTACCCGATGTTTGTCAGATGTCATGTAACTGCACTGCCTTTCCCCTGCTTTGCTATTCCTTTCCTGGAACTGTAATTAAGCACTTACCTCCCCCAAGGTTAATTAATGGATTGAAGAGTCAACATCAGGATTGGATTGGCTCTTGAGTCCTAAACCAGCCATTGTTGATAGAAACAACACAGAATCTCTATTGTACAGTGAAGGGCTCCTAAAGACATAATCCCTGGTGCCTGAGACTGTTTTTATCCAAGTGGTGTCCAAACCTCAGGCAGCTTCAGCCCTGCTCTGAATCTCACTCACGGGGAAGGACAATTTTCCAGAGAGATCTCAGCTGGAGCTGGGATGAGGATAATCCAGCATCTCTGCTGTGACTTCTGCTCTAGGGCTGCAGGGGGGAGGGAGGATCTTCCACTTTTGTTGTAGCTGACCACTGGAAAAAAAGAAATTGAGTAGCTGGAGCTGGATCCCCTCAGCCATCCCCTTGTTTGCTCCTTCACTAGCCTAGACTCAGCTTCATCCAGCATCTTTTGGTGCTACTGTGCCTTTAGGAGGACAGGCCATGGCATACAAAGAATCCCCACAGCCGTGTGCTCCCTCCAACTCCCGCACAAAGCCCAGGCTGCTCTGGCCTCATCTACTTGAGGGACAAACCTTCCCTACAGCTTGGGGCTTTGGGGCATTGACTGCAGGGTTTGAGCTGTAGCACTTGGGAAGGAGCAGCGGGAGTGGTTCATGGAGCCTTTCTGTGCACAGTCTGACTTGAGAATCTTTTACTTCATTTCTTGTACCCTGGAGAGCCAGTTCTCTCTACTGTTTAATTTCTGGGAATAAAGATGGGTCAGGAATTGTGGAAAACCAGCAAGCCTGGAGGCTTTTTATGACAACATCAGTTCTAACAAGCAAAAGTATCTGGAAACTGCTAGGGGAAGCCAAAGAGGAAGAGCTTCCTTCTTTTCCCTAGTTTATGACCTTCCTCTTTCCTGCCAGGGTGAACTCCTCTGAGTATTTTCCCATCTTCCTGGCACTTCTGTGGCAGGCTGGACTCTTCTTCCATCAAGGTGAGAATATCCCATTACCTGGTTTGTCACTGGATCTGTTGCCCTGCATGCTGCCTCAGTCCTCAGGTCCTGCTCAACTTCAGAACAACAAATTAAGCAGTAATTCTGGCTCTGATGGGAGAGTAGAGCCAGAGGACACAGAGTCTCTATTCCTTCACTTTGGGCTACCTCCTTGGTTCCAAGCAGCTCTGTAAAGCCTTTGGAGATGGTCACTGTGATCTCTCCTAAATACAGGTCTGGCTGCAGCCTTGGGCCTGCTCTATCTCTGCGCCCGCTACTGCTACTTTATGGGATACAAGGCATCATCATCAGAAAGGTAAACACACTGACACACACTCTTGCATGCCCTTACACACTCTTACACACAGTTACACACTTGCACACTTTGATACACATACCCCTACAGACTCTTACACACTCGCGCACTCACGTGCTCTGACACACTCAGACACACACACAGCTACACACACCCACACACAGTTACACACTCACACACAGCAGCACCCAGGGGAGGACATAGTAACCCCTGGGGGGTTGTATCTGCGAACATAACGTGCTTTGGGAAAGCTCAAGCCGCTTGGGTGCTCTGGGGTTCCTGCATGACTCAGCCTTGTCTCCAAGACAAAATGTGAACATGGATACAGGGCTGGGGCAGTAACACAGGTACTGGGCGAGGCCGGAGCTGCCCCAAGCCCTTTTGGCTGTGTGTGTTTGCTCCCTTGAGGTGGAAACAGGGTTTGGGACCCCATAGGGGCAGGGGACAGCCAGGGGCTGCCTTTCCACCCACTTCTGCAGGGAGGAAGGGGCTGTTCCCAGGCGGGACGCTCGGTGTCAGCAGCTGCCTCTCTCCCATCAGACTCGCCCCGATATACTTCAGCGCTGGAGTTCTCTGGATTCTCATTGCAGTGTCATCCCTGGGCATCCTGCATTTCTTCCTCTCTCACTATGTGGGGCTGAACGTCCTCCAGCTTCTCACAGCATGACCCACTCCTCTATGCTTCGTCACCATCCTCATCTTCAATTCCTGCCCCCTCCTGCCTGCCTTAACAGACAGGCTGCAACTCGACAGCCCTCAGTAGGAAATCCGCCCTCACCGAGCTTTTTACACCTCCTTTGTCACTGTCCAGCACTGGCAGGAACTGCTGAGCTGTTCAGGAGATATTTTTCCCCCATGGCACTTTGTGTGCCAAGTGCTCCACATCTGGTGGCTCCATCGTGTCTGATGTGGAAACAACAATCCCAAACAAGGACATATAAAAGCTGACTCCTTTCAGTCTGAGTTTCCCAGTGAGCTGCCAAAGGGAAGTGCCATGTGCTCCCCATTCTGCAGCAGCTCTGCCCACAGCCTAGGCACAGAACACAGATTCATGCCAGTTTTCCAAGGCCCACACCTAAGAAAAGCATTTGTTTGGAACCAGATGTGGGCTGAGACATAACAAAAGAGGTGAGGGATAAACTGGAGCAGCCACCAACATGTTGTGCAAAAGTCTCTTGGTGCCCTCACAGTGGTTATCAGCCACTGCTGTAAATTGGGCTGTGCAAACTCATCGCCACTGCTGCGTGTGTCGCTTCAAACTCGGCCCAGTGACAACAGGCACAAATAAAAGGTCACTGAACTTGCTGTCCTGGGTGTCTCTTTGTGAGTCTGCAGAGAACAGAAACATGAGTGTGTGAGTGCAAGGTGGTTGCCTTTGTTTCCCTGACATGCAGTCAAATGAAGCCTGCAACCCTGTGTGCCATGGGAGGAGAGCTCTGAGGAGGGAGAAGCTGATTTTTGGAGATGTTGAGCTCATGGGTTGGGTGCTGAGCCGCTCAGCAATGAAAAGTGGTTTACCCAGTGTTCAGGCCCCTCCTGCATCAGGAGGGGCTGGATTTTCATGAGTCTAGTGTTCACAAATACTGATGCTTTTGGCCACTGGTGCCCTCATGTTGGTGCCACAGCTCAGGAAATCCCAGTAGTGCTCCATGTGTCATTTTGGGGGGCATTCACACCAAACCCAGAGAGTGAAAATAATTGCATGAGCATGATGCCAGTCCAACCACATTATAAAGCCCACTGCGCTCCCCTCCTTTTCCCAGCAGTAGGCATATCTGGACTGTAAGAACAAAAGGCAGGGACTTTTTGGAGGAAATTATTATTTTCTTCACATTGTTTCTTTTCCTTCCACGCATTTTAAATTGGCTTCTCCAGCAAAGCCCCCAGTTCATTTCCCTTTCAGGCTCTCCTACCCTGGAGTCATGCTGCTGCGTTGAAACTGGCAAATGCTGCAGGGTAAGGCTTAAAGCCAAACAAAAATAACTGTACAACACTTGTCTCTGCAAAGTTTTCAATGCAGCAGGACCCCATCCTCACCGGAATCCTCAGGTGTCACAACAAAATAAACAACTTTTTCTCCAGGCATTTTTGGTGACACATTTCAGAAAAGTCAGAGCATAGTTTAATCCTGGCTGTGCCTTAGCAAGGTCAGGGAGGAACAGATTTCGTGGTGAGATTTCATTTAGCCTTTGCATTAACAGGTCCTACCATGTCCTGAAGTTTTCCCCAGTCCTCACCTTTTTACCAGTATAACCAGTCACCTCCCAGAGAGTTAATGCAGAGGGACCAGCCCCCGCTGCTGGTGCAGGTCCTGACTCCACATCAAAACTCTGCTTTCCAGGGTTTGTCCAAGTGGCTGCTCACTGGTTCTATAGACATAATCTCTGTCATTTATCCTACAACCAGTTTTCTAAAACCACTGTATCAACCCAGAGCCACTGCCCACCTCAGCCCTGCTTGTGTCCGCTCTGTGTGTGACAGGGCCGCAGGATGACTCAGAGGAGGGAAATTAATGATTCAGCAGTGAGATTGTAGCCGGCTTCTCCCCTTGGATGCACAGGAACCATTAAAAATTCTGGCACAGTGCAGTCAGGCAAGCCTTGGCGGCTGCCACCACCAGCTCTGCCACAGAAAATCTGACAGGCACATCATCAGCCCTTCAAACCACTGTCAGCCGGGCCATTTCAGGTGCCCCGAGCAGAAGGGAAGCTGCTCCCCTCCACCAGGGCTGCTGTTATTGCTCTGCTGCTTCATCAATCAAAGAAAACCACTTTACACCGGTCGACGGTGCAAACAGTCAGTGTTTTGGGGATTTATTCAATTCATGATGCTGCTGCCCAGCATGCTGTGCCGGTGCTGTATAGCCCCAGTTTGCCCACCTGAACCTGCTGCAGAAGTGCTCAGGGGCCGCTGGGCTGGCACAGGGTGTGCCGGGGGGCTCCAGCTGCCACCCTGGGTCACGGTCCCGCAGGGGGGAAAGCCCCCCCGTGAGCATCAGTTTAAGGGTGACCCAGCCNGTGTCCGGGGGCAGCGACCAGCGGCGGCTCCGGGCCCGCCGCCTGTGCCGCAGCACCGCTGGCTGCACCCCGAGAGGTGCCCGGGGCAGCGCTCAGCCGGCACAGCCGCGGCCTCTGGCACTCATCCACGGGTTCGATCCGGGCTGGGCCAGGCTCTGGCTTTAAGGTACTGGGTAGGGGAGCTCTGGAGCCTCGCAGGAACCTCCTGGGGACGCTTACGACAGAGATAAAGCAAAGTGCTCTTCGGACTCCAGAGCTCCTTCCTGCTTCCTCCCCTTACGGCTGCCAGTTCATTGCCAGCGGCAGGGAGAAAGAGCGTTTGGCGTGCGGTATTTGGAAGCAAATCCACTCTGATAGTGCCACAGGCTCCCAGGATAAGCAGCCAGCCGCATAGGAGGCCAGCAGAGAGCAAAGGAAGCCCGCAGAATCAGCGAGAACTTTTTTATCGCAGGAGGTACAGAGGCTGATCTTGTACAGGAGCCTCCGGCCCCGGCGGGGCGCGTTCCACGCGAGTGACGGTGGCAGCGCAGAGCTGTCCCCGGACTGAGCAGCCGCCCCCCGCCGCAGACACCGCCGGCACCCAGGGCTCCCCAGGATCCCAGGGGGTTCCTGCGAGGCTTGCGGATCACCGGGCACAAGTTCGTAGCTCATTATCTTGAAAACTTCAAGGGGACCCACCGGTACTTCCCTCTCCGTGACGTGCCGGCCCGTGCCGGATACGGGCACAGATAGGTCTGGTGCGGGTAGCGGCGGCTTTACGAGTGGCCACCGGACCGAAATATTGTGCCCTGGCATGAGGAAGAACAGCACCGGTGGCCCCAAGCCCACGGAAGAGCACCCCAGTCCCTCCGGAGCCCGGCTTGGTGGGACGGATGGAGGGACGACACCCTTGAATTTCCTGGGGAAGCAGAGCTGCTAACTTTCTTTGGGAGGGGCGATATTTGGGAGGGAAACTCCCGTGGGGCCGGGAAAGGAGGGTGCAGCTGGTGACCCCGGCTTTGTAGCGCTGGCATGTCAAGCAGGTTTCCATAGCACCAGCATCCATAACACGGGGCCGAGGGGAGGGAGAGAAGTAGGTCAGACAGGGCTAACAATACTACGACGTGTCTATCTGTGGCTCAGCCTGACCTAGGAAAGGGGTGAAACGGAGAAGAATGGGAGAGGGAAAGAAAAAAACCCCAAGAAAGTATCCACAGTCTGAGCTATGCATTTTTTTCCCCTCAGAAAAATAAGGACCTTTTAAAGCCACCTTTGTGTATCAGCGCTGAGCAACCGAGACTAGCACCCACCTCCTGCCCATCTGACAACGGGCTACAAGGGAATTCAAATGCTAATTTGGAGCCAGACTTCTCAATGGGCCTTTATTTCTGCAGCAGCACCAGGATCAGAGCTTTGGGGAGCCAGCCGGCAGGAGCTGTGAGGATGCTGTCTCCAGAGCAGGACTGGGGACACTTCCCTTTCCCTTCACCATTCCTCACCGACACTTTGTTACCCCTTGTCTTAGTTTTACTTGTTTTCATACAAATAAGTTCAAGGGCAGGGAAGAAGAAAGGCGGGCACATGGTGGTGTGTGAGTGAAATGCTCCCGCTAGTGACCTATTTTATGTGCTGAGTCTGCAGAGGCCTCACTGTCGTTGTCACAGCATTTTGGGGGTTGCCTGCTTTGCAGTTCGGTCGTTTTGAGCTATGTGTCCATCAATGCCAAAAGGAGGATGAACATTATGGGCAGTGAGATCCAGAACCCTCTTGATCTGAGCAAACATGTGGACACACAGATCTGCTGGGCGTGTAACAGAGCAAGGTCAGGGGAAGGAGTGCTTTGCTCAGGGGGAATTGGAGAGTGTGGATGCAAGAACACAACCCTCACTGGACAGGCAGAGAGGGACTGGGGTGAAGAGTGTGACTGTGGCTGACCTGTGTCATACCTGCGGGTGGAGAACACTGTGCTTGGCTTACACATCACCCCCCCAGCATCACAGAGGAGATGCAGCAGTAGATGCAGGCACAGTGTGTTTCAGAAAGGCCAGTGATAGCAGGCCTGTTGCCTGCAGGCAAGTTCTTCCTTTACATTAACCACAGGCCACAACCCAGGGCAGTAAAAACCATTCCTGCACTTGACAGTGCAGTAATGTCTAAGCAAAACCAAAGCTATCTGCAATTTTGTATGTTAGCAGGTCGGGGGACCAGGAAAACCCACACTCTAGAATTACAGTTTGCCTCATTCTTATCAGTTTTCTACCTCCCAGCAAATACCACTTGTAAGAAAGCTCCAAGAATTCACCTTTCCCCAGGTAAGGGCAGAGCCACAGTATACGTAAGATGGACAGGGCTTAACACGGCCCTTTGTGCATGCCCTCCCTCCAAAGGAAAACTGACCCCTGCTGTGGAACCTAGAGAAGAGCATGCCCAGCTCCAGCCCCCACCAATGCTGTGCTCAGGGACTAAAGGTAAAAGTTATGTAGGAAGAGCAAAAGGGTCAGCACTCAGGAGGACTCACAGAGCACTTCTGGATTGAGCGAATAAAAGAATATCTGTGTCTGAGCGTGTGCATCAGCTGTGTTGCTTTGATGTGGCATTGGTTGACAGGAGAAAGCTGGGTGACCCCAAATTACTACGGCAATATTGCCTGCAAGGGGTAAAAGTCAGGGATCATCATTTCAGTGAGGTCAAAGCCAGTGAGCTGTTGTGGTTCTCTGCTTCTGAGCCTGCAGTTGGCAAGTGGCTCCATTTCATGAATGCGGTTGATCAGGATAGCAAGAGCTCAGGACTGCTGTCTGCCCTGATACAGTACCACAGCACACTCTCCCAACGCTGCACTGAGTCACCCCACTGTGCAGTACCTACGGCTTTACAGCTCGTTCTCCATTTGGGAGGCATGAAGAAATGCAGACAAGGCTCCTTGGAGGAATGTGAATGGCCACTTTCCCACCCCTCTCCTGGCAGCACATGGATGAAGTGCCAAGGTGCTGTGAATGTTCTGAGTGAAGAAGCCTTTCCCGGGAGCAGCCTGATGAACTCAGCACGGTGCTGTTCAGCCAGATGGCTCCTGGACCAGAGCTGACTCATGCCCACAGAGCTCAGGCAGCAGAACAGGCAGACACCTGCAGCACGCTGTGGGAGACACCTCACCCCGGCTGGCCCTGCACTCACTGGGGCAGCTCCAGTGGCAAAACCCAGGTGTTCTGCCCACCGCTATAATTGTAATGCTGCAAAACTAAGATGGTGACAGGCCTGGGTTCCACTGACAAACCGAGAAACACCAGGTGGGTGAACTCTCAGCCCAGCCCTGAAAGGCTGCAACCATTGAGGGAGCAGAACTCTTCATTCGCAGAGTGGCAAAGGATGGTGAACACAAGCTGTGGATAAGCTGGTGGCACAAAGAGAAGGGTGATACCTTCTAACAGTGCAGCAGTGGCCTCAGAGAGAACAAGGGACTTGGGTATCTGCTTTCCACTAAAATAGTGTTTGTCAACCTCCCCAACTGTTTTCTAGCTTGGCTTCTTAGTGAATTATAGCCTAGGAAAGCTGGGAAACATGAGCTATGTCCAATCCGTGCTGCAGACCACCATTTCCAGAGAAATTAATAAAGGTAAAAAACAAAGGTGAAAAGGAAGAAGGGTGAAGTGTAGCCAAAAATCCTCTTAAACTGTCCAAAACAAACATGGGAGGGAGACTGTACTGGCGAAGCTGTGAACTGGCAGCACTAGTGGGTGATGAATGTGGCCATGTTATCTAATATGGCAGAACACACATCATGCATTTTTAATAGCATTGTATAGCTTCTATTTGTCACAGTGTCACAGCTAGAGGCTGTTTCAAAAGGCATAGGAAATAACAGAAAGGTTATAATTGAATGGTAGGGCTTTTAACTGGAGGTCACACACAGAAACACACAAAGCATCGGTAGCATAAGACTTCCATATATGCCCTGTTTTCAGGGGATGCCCACATGAAAAACAAGTCAGCTGCAGCAGTGTTTACTGAGAGTAAATCAGGTTTGCAGATAAACTGTAAGATCCTGAGTTATAGGTGCTTATATGCAAACATGAGGCACATGCAACATATGTAGCTGAGACATGAAAAATGAACTCTGTGATGGCGGCAGCAGAAGAAACGGAGAACAGCTAAGGAGGAAAGGGAAGGTGCATACAGTGATGATGGTCTGAGTTCTGTCATCTCTTCAGAGCAGGTACTTAAGTTCTGGTCAATTCTCCCTGTAATGGCAAATGCTGATCCATGAAAGAATTGTTGGTAATTATTTTTTGCATTACAACAGTATCTCCAAAACCCCCAGACACACAGTGTATCCATATGATTGGATGACTACAGAACCCTCAAACCAGAGCTGCAGATTTCCTTCATTATTTTATTGTCCTGGAAAGAAGTGCAAGCAAGATAACAATGAGACACTGGTATAAAACAGAAAATTATTGAGCAGGTAGCAGGTTTCACGAACTTTACTTTGGTCCAGCTTAACACTTGACATGTGTACTCATATTTATGCATCTCTGTACAGGCTGGACTGGGGCTCCTCTCCAGGAACCTGTAAGGAATTTGGGATGTTGCACAGGGGCTGTGACTATCTGGCAGATTTCTGCTCTGGGGACCACCTCTTTGCCCATTTTCTACCTGATGCACTACAACACCCAGCAGGCTGAGCTCGGCTTGGATTACGACCCTCACTCCCCCAGGGTGACTTGAATGAGGCAAAACCTCCTGGGAATGCAAATGGGGAAATGAGAGCAGCTCCTCTCCCCGGTCGGCCATCTGGGCAGCCAGTGTGCCTTTCCCCATTGCAGGAATGAAACAGTGAACTTCTGAGGTAGAACAAAGCCCTTTCAAGAAAAAAACATGTACACAGAGCTGCAGCGTGAGCTGTGACAGACACACTGGAGTTCAACTGGATCTGTTGGAGGGGAAGGTGCAGGTGTCACGTTCACACCATAAAACAAAAAGTCAGGTAAACATGATTCCTGAGTCCTAGAAGAAATCATGGAAGGAAGATCCTATACCGATATTTTCAGGAAGATTTTCATCTCCTGTCTCCCTCCATGCAAGTGCTCACATACCATGGGACCACCCCCATGAGCAAAAGCACTTAACCAGGCAGGGCCTCTGAGGAAAAGGGCTGCTCTGTTAGCAGTAATTCCATTTAATTGTTAATTATTCCTGTCTTTCAAACACAGCATATACATTGGCTGATCACAGCTCTTCTGATAACTACGTCTTTGCTTATCCCTGCTGCTCAGTCATCCTCTTCCCTTGGAAGTGGCTGTACCAAACTTACGGTGGGATAGGTCAAAGGCAGGTTGAGTTTTTTGCTTAAGATTAGTAGCAGTTACATATTTGCAGAAAGAAGTAATATGACCTTTCTTCTAACACTGGAAGGATATCCAGAACTTCTTGTCAGTGTGAACACAGGATGATTTTAATTTCCTAAGAGAGGTCTTACATCAGGATCCTGTTTAACTAAATAAACATAAGAGCAAGAAAATATTAGGCTAAACAGGCTTCATTTCTCACTGTGAATTAGATAGCGAGAGAACACCCATTACAGTTCTCTTTAAAGCCATTTAATCACGTGGATTACGATGCATAAACAACAGAAAACCCATTTTCTGTCCCTTTTCAAATGCAGTAATTGGGACTAAAAATACCGATTAGGACTAATAAAATGACACATAGTAAATGTAACCCAGTGTATGAATATTAATCGCACTATAAAAAGCCAAAAATTATCATTATCCCACTGCTAGAAACGCAAAGGCCTCAACGGGGATTAGCAAAGGGATTTGCTTTACGCTCGGTCAGAAACAAAGCTTGGAGTCGATGGCACACCTCCACAGTCCTAAGGTCACCTCTTATCTGTGCAATCCCACAGCAAGGTTTCCTTGCAACTATTTCAACCTGAAGCTGCTTCAGCGCGTGATTCTTTGTGGAGACGGTGGGTCTGGTTGGGAGAGCGTGGTCTGAGGGTAGGGAGGGCATGTGAGAAGCGGCCATCCCCAGCACCCACTCGGGGATTCCAGGGGCAGCTCTAGCACGGGAACCTCCTGCGCCCAGCCCAAGCAGCCGCAGCAGTGCCTGCGCCCCCCAGGCCCGCGCTGCCACACGGCGGCCCTCGAAGCTGCGGCGGAGCCCCCGGCCCTCCTCGGCCAGGCCCGCGCAGGC
>WBMY01004155.1:1507003-1527461 GCA_013397315.1 Donacobius atricapilla | reverse complement strand
CTCGCCGTGCTCGGTACCCGCTGGCCACACGCTGCTCTTTGCGAGCCGGCCGCGGGCGGTGCGCCATCGCCGGGGCCCGCGGGCCCGCCAGGGCGGCGTCTGGGACTGCGCTCTTTGTGCGGAGGAAGGCCCGGCCCAGCGGAAGCTGGAGCACCCGCCGCCATTTCCTAGCGCGCTCTCGCCACAGGCTCGCCCGCTCGCTGCCGCCTGACCGGGACTAGGCGCTCTCCGGACAGTGGATCAGGCTCGGAGCCCTAGAACCAGCGCGGAGCCCCACCATGTGTGCGTGCGGGGAAGGGGCAGGGCGCGGGCCGGGGGCGGGAGCGGCGCCGTGTGTGTGAGGCGGCAGCAGCCGAGGCAGGAGGATCAGGGCGGGCCGGGGCACAGGCCAGGGGGGCCGCCGGGCGCTCTGAGGGGGTGCGGGTGGCGGCCGTGCTGAGCAGCATCTCAAAGGGCCCGTTCTGGTCTTTCTAGCAACCACAGAAGCAGAGACGGAGCAGAGCCTCACCCCCAATGTGATGCTCAACTCAGAGAGCAGCGAGGGATATGTGGTGAAAGTCCGGGGGCTGCCTTGGTCCTGCTCCACCGAGGAGGTGCAGAGGTTCTTCTCTGGTAAGTGGGGCTGTGCCAGGAGTAAGAGGTGTGCGAGAGGGCTTGGGCTGTGCTGTTAGCTCTGGATCTCTACCATGGACGCTGTGGCAGTGGGAGTGCTGTAGTGAGTCCTTGTAGGAGATATTTAGTAGCCAGTGCAGTTTGTAGTGCAACAAGTAACAAGTGCCTTAGCTAGAGCATGGTATGCAAAGCCACGTTCGTGCTAGTGGGAACTCAAAGGGACTTAGTCTGAGGTGTTGGGATAACTACAACTGACTCTGCTGCTTGAGCAACCAGGAGCAAGAAGGTTGCATTTTAAAGAAAGTTCATCCTGAAGCAAGAATTTTGAAGTTAAATCAGTTTAGTTCTTGTATTGTCCCAATAGGCTTGTGTTCATTGTGTGTATCTTTCCCCAAATATTAGCATTCTGCAGTAATAAATGGTGGTGATAAATATATGCTTTCTGCAGCACCTGGCGCTTTTAAAATTGCTTCAGGAATTTGATGTATTGGACTTGGTTCTGATTTAGTTTATTACGCTTGTACTGATGGTTACTATTCCTTATTTCATGCTAATAAAAAAGTTAAGATTGAAAGGAAATAGTATGTGCAATTTGAGGCAGAAAAAGCTTTGAAAATAGCTAATTTGCAGTTACCCTTAATAGTGATCTGTAGGCTTGACTAGAGCAGTTAACTTCAGTAGTGTCTTAGTTAATTGGTTATTTAAGTGTTGTAACAAGAATGCTGCTGGTTTTGTTGCCTTGATACAATTGATACTCAATACCTTTTTGTTTTTAGGTTCTCTGAAACTTTCAAAGTACCACCGTTCCTGTAATAATTAACATAATTCTGACCTTCCTGTTTCATTTTCAGATTGCAAAATTCTGAACGGGGCCTTGGGTATCCGTTTCATCTACACCAGGGAGGGCAGACCAAGTGGAGAAGCATTTGCTGAACTTGAGTCAGAGGAGGATGTGAAATTGGCCCTGAAAAAAGACAGAGAAACAATGGGACACAGATATGTTGAAGGTTTGACTCAGTTGGTCTAGTAACTGACTACATTGTGTTTGTGCTTGATGGGTTTTCGGTTAACTGCTTTTTTTGTCTATTTAAGATGCATGTGAAAGGACAAATGGACTTGAATATCATAAGTTGACTAGTTTCAAGGCAAATGACTTTTTAAAAACTGTTCCTTACTCCAGAATGCATTAATTCTAAGTGCCTTTTACAGTTTTCAAGTCAAACAACGTTGAAATGGATTGGGTTCTGAAGCATACTGGCCCCAACAGCCCTGATACAGCTAATGATGGTTTTGTACGTCTTAGAGGACTCCCATTTGGCTGTAGTAAAGAAGAAATTGTACAGTTTTTTTCAGGTATGTGGGATAAAAGTAGTAGCTATAGCACGATTGGTTTATGCTAAAAAACCCCAACAAACCAAACAAGCATGGATTGCCCAGTAGTACATCCAACAGTATTATCATGGGCATTAAAAGTAAATAAACCAATTCACTAGTTTTCTGGCCATGAGGAATCCTTTGAATCACTTCCTAAAGTACTTGATAATTAAATAATTCAGGGAATGCCAAAAAGGTACTCAAATTTATACTTGGTGGGACATACTGTTCCAAGTAAGGCTTCTAGAAAAGTGTCTTGCTTACCAACTAAAGGTCATGTGGGAGGATATTTCCACCCCCAGCCTTGGCTGCTTGGCCCTGGTCAGTGAAGGATGTAGAACACCCTCACCACCGGGCTCTGTGTGAGGAGCAAGTTCCCAGTAAGGGCCCATAACCTCTTCCCAGCATAGAGCTAGTATTGAATGACTCAGAGAGCCTGCTGAACTCTACCCAAGTACAGATTTACAGGTTTGCCCCTTTCTCTTCTATGGGGAGAAAAAACCTACCAGACCCTTGATGTTGCCTAGTTCAGAGTTTTTATGGATGAAGAGATAATGTCTTGTTTTGACTAATTTTTACTTTTTTTCAGCTGTTTTATGTTTTACAAACTGGAATTAGACTATTGAAATGTCTAAGAACAGAATCTATTGATTGTTCAGGATTTCACTTGTTATTATTTTTGAAATACTAGATTTCTAAATGTTTTGCTATAACAAGATATGATTGAGCTTGCTGTTTTGCTTTAAAATACAGTAGAAATATTTCCAGTTTTACAATCTCAGAACTTGTTTTTTGTTTTGTGAATTGGTGATATGAATAAGAACAATTTCTAAGCATGTGCATTTTAAGTTGTCTTTTTCTTACATGGTGAAGTAATTCAAGCTTTATAAGTTGTTAATGTGCTTAATATACAAAATGTCTCTTCTGTTCAGGAACTATTACTTGAAAATTACTTCATGATTTTTTTCTTAATTAAGCACTCCTAAAGATAAAAAAAAAAAAGCTGAAACTTGATGTTTGCATAAGACTAATTATTTTACCTGAGTGACTTCTAGTAAAATTACTTGTTCTGTATAAAGCTGTTTAAGTTGCTGTGTTTGAATTTAAGTTCTCTTTAAAAGTTCATCTTAAATACTTTCACAGAATTGACGAGGTTTGTAATAATGTGTGAAGTTCTTAACGCACCCTGCATTAGATGCCTTCTCTGAGGGGCTGTCCCTGACCCTCAGAGCATTTCTGAGCTCTGCAGGGTGGGTTAAGAACCTGAACTGAATGGTATGTGATCATGGAGCTCTTTGTTGACATGCCTTTTTTATTCTGGTGTTCTAGAATCAACATACCATTCTCTTAAAAGTGTTTAAATTCTGGTGTTTTTAAAGCTATAAGAAAAAACTCATGACTGGGCTTGTGATGTTAATATTGCCCCCCTACTGGGGTTATTTGTCCTTGGGTTGAAGGGTTGGAAATCGTGCCAAATGGGATAACATTGCCGGTGGACTTCCAGGGGAGGAGTACGGGGGAGGCCTTCGTGCAGTTTGCTTCACAGGAAATAGCTGAAAAGGCTCTAAAGAAACACAAGGAAAGAATAGGGCACAGGTGGGGATGGATGGTTGGTTGGCTCTGTCACTTTTCTTATGGTAAACAATTAAATCCATATTCTCTCTTCTGGAAGTAGTAACACCCAAATCAAAATAATATTCTGGTCTCTAACTTGGTGATGAGTAAAGGTATTGATTGCTACAGTGTGTGTGGCACAGACTGTTAAATCTACTCAAAAATACAAGATAAAATTGGGCTAAACTAAAATGTGCTTTGAAAAATGAGTAATAACAGGCATTCAAAACTATAGCTTGGAAATGCAAAGTTGAGAGACTATGGCTTTAACTTCTCAAATAGCACCAATTCTGCCTTTAGCTCTAAAGACATGCACAGTATTCTTACTACCATAAGAAAATGTGATACTTTCTAAACTTGTTTTATAAGTTGAAATGTAACAAATTTACTTACTTGTATTAATCTTCAATGTAATAAGCATAGCTTTCAAGAAATTGTCACAAAGGGTTTTTATTCAATTTTATTTGTGACTATTTTTCATTGAAGCATGCACCCTTTGCCTACGCTGAATCATTGAAGCATAGGCTGGGTTCAGTAGTACATGCAGAGCTTTCTGTGGCATCATGATGGGTTAAACTCCTGGTGGAGATCGGGTTTTTAACCCTCTGTTTCCGTTGCCTTGAGCAGCAGTGCTGAGTTGAGTGGACACTGGTCCCTCCTACATTGTTTGACTAACATTTTAAATTGGGGGGAGGTGGGTGGGGAATCTATATTGCTCCCCCACCCTTAAGGCTGGGATACTGCAAAGTATGAGGAGCACATAAACCCTTCAGTAATTTTAATTTCTTGAAAATACACTGATTTAAATATAATGTAGTGCTAATAATAGAATGTCATTGCCTACATAACGTAAGGAAACCTGGCTTAAAATTACTGCCAGTGTCAAGGCTATGACTAAATAGCTTGTTGTAATGTGAAGTTGTGAGGTATGTGTGGAAGGAATCAAAGACTGACTTCTCCCTGTGCAAACACTCGCAGGTACATTGAGATCTTCAAGAGTAGTCGAGCAGAGGTGCGCACGCACTACGACCCTCCGCGCAAGCTGTTGGCCATGCAGAGACCTGGTCCGTACGACAGGCCCGGCCTGACGCGCGGCTACAACAGCCTGGGCAGAGGAAGTAGCTTGGAGAGAATGAGGCGTGGAGCCTACGGAGGGGGTAAGTGCGCAGAGGCCCAGGGAGCTGCTCGTTTGAAAAGCAGCAGCTCTTGGACCCGGTAGTGTCTCCCTAGCTGTGTATGTGTCCTTGGCCTTAATTCTTGTAGAAGAGATGAAATGTTGTAGTAGTCGTTGTTTGCAGTGTGTTCTGTGTATTTGGATCTTTCTGTAGTCGAAATGAAAGTTTATTTGGATCTTTGTGTAGTTGAAATGAACATGTCCAATCTGTTTCTAGGTTATGGAGGTTATGATGACTACAATGGGTATAATGATGGCTATGGGTTTGGTTCTGATAGATTTGGAAGAGGTAAGGATCTCTAATAGGAACAGTAACTGAACTTACGACATGTCCCAAAAGAAACTAAAATACATCTGAAAGACCTAGAATGGACTCTTTTCTCCGCAGGGATGTCGGACCACAGGTACGGCGACGGATCGTCCACCTTCCAGAGCACGACCGGCCACTGCGTCCACATGCGAGGTCTGCCCTACAGAGCCACAGAGAATGACATCTACAACGTGAGTGTCACATGCTGCTCTCCTGTGCGTGGCTTCAGGTCCTGGGCTCCTTGAGGGACGTGCCAGCTGCACTGCAGCTGGAGCGTTCCTCTGGAGAAAGTGGCTTGTTGTAAACCCCAACTGTTGCATTGGTGCGTTTTAATCTGTGTGACTGTTCCGTGTGTAGTTCTTCTCACCTCTGAATCCTGTAAGAGTACACATTGAAATTGGACCAGATGGCAGAGTAACCGGAGAGGCAGATGTTGAATTTGCTACTCATGAGGACGCAGTGGCTGCTATGTCCAAAGACAAAGCAAATATGCGTAAGTCCGACTGCTCAGAAGAGGTGGCTTTAGGGAGCTGACAGTACTGCAGTGTAGTGCATCTGTTGCAACTGGAATGCCAAAGATTTCACTGCAGCTTCACTTGTAGTGAGACAAGCTGCATGGGTTTGGTGTGAAATGCTCTCATGGGCAAACTTTCTTCTTCCAGAACACAGATATGTAGAACTCTTCCTGAACTCTACAGCAGGAGGAACTGGTGGTGCCTATGGTAGTCAGATGATGGGAGCCATGGGTATGTAACAGTCTCACTGCACTTCAAAACAAGTGTTTGCTATTGAAGGAAGCTGGCTCGTTTTGTACAGCTCCTGCTTATTGTGTGCCTGGCATCAAAACTGAAATTGAACATTCTGTCTTAATCACACAGTCAAGGAGTCGGAAGGGGTAGTCCAAGATTGGAACACTAGCACATTGCCAGGTATATAAACCTTTTGGGAATACATTTGAGCTTTAATAGGTTGAATAAACTTGTGGTGCTGAGTGTGGTGTGCCTGGTGGGATGAATGACTTCTTTGGGAGTGTGGTAGTGCAAATCTGGGGAGATGCCTGTCCTTTTTATTCTCCTTCCCCTTCCCTGTTGGGGATACCAGAACATAGTTCGGTGTTGGAGGATGTATCTGTGGCACGTGACCTGCCATTCAAGCTGAGTCTTGGTGGTGAGAGAGAGATACTTGGAATTGGGAGAAATTGTCTGAATTGCTCTGGCAAACCCCAAAATTGTTTAAAAATCTAAAATATGTGTTTGCAGCACAAGTCTTAAATGCCTGTTGCTGTTGTGCCTCTAAGACAGATACCCTCCTGACACCGAGCTGGGCTGGTTACGGAGATGAAGGTGGGGTTGGTTTCTGTGGGGGCTCCTGGAGGGTGCTGGGGTGGGGGGTGTGGGGATACACTGTTGTTTTTGTAGTATTTGGTTACAAAATGTTCGTAGTTCTAATGCTGATACTGAAACTCGAGAAAGGAGTGTAGGCGAGTGATGAGGTGAAGAGCAGTTGTTTGTTTAAATGGAGCTCTCTGTGTCTGAGCCCACAGCATTGCTGTGATGTGATGCACAGCTAGTCTGGAGCAGTAGTCTGTCAGGGCCATGTGCACGATGAGGGACTCCAGTTAAGGAGCTGCTGTGCTTCTGGAAGGGCAGCGCTCCTGGGTGAGGTTCCTTAAGGCCAAGTTTTAAGTCTTTTTGGGGTGTGTTACAGTGCAGATCAATCCTGTTTCGTATAGTCCACAGAAATTGTAAAAGTAACTTCTAAAGTTCTTGTTGCTGCTTGATTGCAGGGATGTCTTTAGAAACCCCATCACTTTCCTTGAGCATGTTAAACTTCCCTTGGTGTGAGCAAGGTAGTGCCAGAGTGCAGGGGCTATTGGTTGGGTGAGGGTTGGGTTGGTTGATGATGAGCAGATCTTGACCGGCAAGTTCTGAATGTTTTTACCCTTAACTTGAAGGGAGCCAATCCAGCTACGGTGCTCCAGGCAACCAGCAGCTGAGTGGGGGTTACGGAGGAGGCTATGGAGGACAAAGCAGCATGAGTGGCTATGGTAAGAGCATTTCTTTGCTGGTTTCCGTTGGGCCAGGTGCAGCTGGCTTAACATGCCCTTCACTGGTGTTGAAGGGTTGTGTTATAACCTGGGCAGCACAGGCTCTGACAGTTAAAGATGTGGCTGTTGTGAATGTTGGGGAATTGGGGGGGGAATCAATTCAAAGTTGCAATGGGGAGCTGAGGGAGGGAATGTGGAAAACTATTCTAAAAGGGGCAGGAAATGCCAGTCTCAGACTTGCATTGCTCTGAGCACTTCTTAATCAGAAAGCTGGAGACCAGCTTTGTTTGAACACGGTGCAAATGGGGGTGGGGGCCATGGGAGGCTGGGTCCTCCCTGTTCCCCCAGAGCAGTGGTAAAGCTCTGGCTTGGGAAGGGGGGCGGTGCAGAGCTCGTGCTGTCGTTAACATCCGATGACTGACTTTGGGTACGGAGCTGTAAACTGACACTTTGCAGCGTTGGGCACGGTAGACGGTATTTACGAGGTGGCCCAGCAAGGACAGGCGTTGGGGCAAGGATGCTTCGAGTCGGCCTGAGGCAGCTGTGAACCTGCTGTCGGTTTCCCCCTCAGACCCCGGGAGCCAGGGCGCCATGAACAGCAGCTACTACAGCAGTGGGAACCGCGCATCCATGGGAGTGAACGGCATGGGCGGCATGTCCAACATGTCCAACATGAGTGGTGGCTGGGGAATGTAACCAATCGCTGACTTTTGGTCACATCTTTTTTAAAAAACAAAAAAACAAAAAACTAAGTTTAACAGTTTTGCAATACGAGCTTGTGATTTATGCTTTACTGTAAGTGAATTCAGGATTGTTTTAAAACCTTTCAGGTTCAGTATTTTTGAACATACAGAAATGAACATTCATCTAGGATGTAATAACCAAGTAAAGACTATAACTGTTAAACAATTCGGAGCGTTTCTCAAGTTAGTTTTGTTGTAGGAGTGTATTTAAGCAGTAAGCGTACTTAGGTTAAAGCTGTTTGAATTATGTTAAATGTTGCTCTTATACCATATTACATCCAACACTGTTTTGAATCCATGTTGAAAGAGACATGCTTTTTTGTAAAGAACAATATAGGAGCTGTGTCTGAAAATCAAAGTGAACATTTGGCATGTTAGTTCTAGTTTATTTCTTTTAATATCCTGTAAGGCATGTTAAAGCTTTTTTTTTTTAAGTTAATGGGGGAAACATGTTGAGACGCAATACGGCTACTTTAGGATTTTGGTCTTGGTGTTCATATAAAATTCTGAGGCCTTGATTTAATCTTTCATTGTATTGTGATTTCCTTTTTAGGTGTATTGCGCTAAGTGAAACTTGTTAAATAAATCTTCCTTTTAAAAACTGGAACTTGCTGCTTCTTGACCTCCAGCTTCTTGTAACCCCACTGGCACCCATGTTCTCTGACTGTTGTGCTCCTGCCGAGCAGTGACTCCTCAGGGAGCACTGACCCATGCAGTGTTACACTGGGGGGAGCAGAGAAACCTTCCCCCGCTGCTGGGGGGGCCCGGGGGCTCTTGGTTCGGAGCCCGGCATGGCTGTGTCCTGAGCAGGGGGCTGGGCCCTGAAACTGGGGCGGTCAGAGGTGGTTTGTGCTTTCCTGTAGGCAGCGGGGACTCCCAGCTTACTGCAACCATGTTTCAATAAACGCAATTGTCAAAGATCCTGGCTAAAGATGTGGTTTTGTAAGCAACATAGTTACAGCTCTCTGAGCACAGCACCTTCCCTTGAAATAACGTGGAATCTGCTTCCCTGCAGGGGCCCGAGTATTTTATCTACCTTGGTAATGAACCATTTGTCCTGAAGGGACCCGAGGTCCCTTTCTACAGCGACAAAAGCGCGCTCCTGTAACAGGAGCTGTAAGGGTGGGATTCTGAGCGCTGGGTACTGTTGGCCATGAGAATCAACAGCTCTGGAATGCTGGCTCAGCCCAGCTGACTGGCCCTGCTGTGCCTGTCAGAGCTGGGCAGAGCGGGGAGCGCCCCTGGGTTTGCAGCGTCCCTCTGGAGCTCACCAGGTCAGAGCTGCTCAGGATCCTGGGACACTCGGGTGGTGCTGGGGAGTGACGGCCCCGAGCACGGGCACAGGAGCACGAACTGCCTTGGGAGCCCTGGTGCAGCTGAGCCCGGGCCTGGCCCAACAGGGAGCCCCGGGTGCTGGGGCTGCAGCTGCTCTCTCCTCTGTCCCGGGGGTGGACACGGAGCTGGAGTCACTGCCCTTTTCTGGAAAAGGGTGAATCCCAGCTGCAGAGCAGTGGCTTCATCTGGCACCTTCCAGGGAATACCACAGCCTTGGTCAGGTATCCCAGACACGTTCTGGTATCTTTGAATTAAACCCTGGCTATGCATGGCTGGACAAGAACATTCTCTTTTAGGATCTGTGACTGACAGGTGTCAAAAATGAGAACTTTGCTTGCTTTCAGTTTTTGCAAAAGACTTTATTGTGTAACTACTGCACTGTGGTCACAGCGACTTCCAGAACAAATATAATGTGCAGTTTTTGACTGCAGTGAACTGAAGGCACGTTCATTGACACTCCTTATAAAGCTTTCTACAGACAATTCATAAATTGACCTTTTCCTCTCTGACTTAGAGCAAATACAAAACTGTACACGAGCCAGGGGAACACACAGGAGCACCTACAATGAAGGTTAAGAAATTAAATTCATGTACAGAGAGATGATGATGTCTACAAGGATCAAATAAATGTAGAAATGCCATATACAAATTTTAATACAAATACCTATAAAAATCAGAAAAATGAATCAGTTTCAAATAGAACTTTTGGGGAAATTACAGTTGATATATAACTTCTTAATTATTTCAGTCAGAGAAGCATTAGCTTGCACAATCCCTACGAATTAATTTACACTGCTCTTACAGTGGAAATTATCAGACCAGCCAGTCCAGTCTGCTGCACAGAAGACACCTGCAATTCAGAATTAAAAAAATAATGGCTACTTTCCAATGTTAAAGTGGCTCAGTCAAGGGTGGGAGAGCCTTAGGAGGAGTTAGAGGAGCACTGCTGGAGCAGTAACGTGTGACAATTATCACAGACACGGACGGGTTTTGGGTATGACGGCAGCGCGAGTTCGTTACTGGAGCAAGTGCTGCAGAAGATGTCCCCGCAGTTTCTGCAGTGGTGCTACAAAAACAGAGTCAGAATAAGCACAGCTGCCTAAAAACAGCGCCAGGAAGAGAGAAGTCAGGCCTTGGGAACTGTGCCCGAGTCTACGGAGTCCCTCCACTCCCCACCAGGCCCAGCCCTCGCAGCAGCACTTCCTCCTGCGCAGGGCCGAGCGCAGGGCGCAATCCCAGCGCAGCCGGCAGGGGAGCCTGAACACAGCCACAGCAGCCCTCCACCGAGAGCACCGAAGCAGGGGGCAGGATTACTTTTTGGGGTGGTAAATGCCAAATTATTCCCTATGTATTTACCATGCCAACAAGATTCGGAATTGAACAGGTTCAGTCTTCCCTAGCAGGCGTATGCAACAGCACCACTTCCGTTTTCCATGGATTATTTAAAAATAATCTGCTGAACAACATTACCTTCCTTCTTGAGATGGAGAATTCCTTTCTACATTGCTTGCAGTGGGTTGCTTCATCATCCTTCAGCCATGTATGACCCTGGAAAATTGGAACGAAAACCACACCGGAGATATAAATAAACTTACAGGCATTTCACCAACGTTGTTGGTATTTTTCAAAAGCCACCTTTTAAAGCAGAATAACTGGGGTGAAATTCAAAGGTGTTAAATGAAATTCAAATGCTTAGTCAAAATATCCACAAGAGAGTACCTTTAGTGCTTTATTTACTTCTTTAATGTCTTCCATCTTCAGCTTCGATCTAGAAAAAAATATTATGCCCTGAATGACTTTTTATTTAGTTGTGTTTGGTTTTCCCTGCCATTCCACTGTTGAGCCCCTGAACCCAAACCCCAACTCTTCAGTGAGCTCCCTGTTACCCCTCTGGACCACTCACCATCACTGGGAAACTTCATCAACTCAGGGTTTGCCCCTTTTCAGTATAAACAGAAGAATGTAGGAAAAGCACAGTTCCACTGTAAGAACTAAACATTTCCTTTAATGTTTCCCCTGAGCCAGCTCACTCTGACAAGATCCTCCCTCACTTTCATTTCATGGCTCTTTGGTTTCTCAGACATAGTAATTGCCTCCTAAAATTCTCACATCAATTGATTTTTATAAGTAAATGAGGCTTCAAATTCTTGCTATTAGCCTGATACTCCAGCTTCTGTCACTTAGAGGAGTTCTGTTCCCTAGAACTTACTGGCTGAGATGAAGTCCCATTTCTTGAAGAGCTTGCTCCTGCTCCTCACGGACCTTCTTCAGCTGCTGCTTCTCATCTTGCAGTTTTCTCAGTTCCTATAAAATCCAGCACAAACTCAAGTTTTTTGTGCACTGTTTGACCTATAACCTTGATCAGTCTACCTAAACTACTCAAGCAGTTCACAAGAATCAGCTCCTTTGCAAACTCCCCTATTTCTAAGGTGTGATTTTAAAAATAACATGGGGGAACTACCCACAGGTTCTGCACAGACAATGGAATGATTTAACCATATTGACCAAGAAAAGGAAGATTTTCAGGCTTTGAACATCCTTCAACACAGCTAGAACATGAGAGTCCTGTGCCAACACAGGGGCACACAGGCAGATACACGTGCACAATTGTGTCCTCAGAAACTGCTCCATATGTAGCAGCAAATCCTCTTCAGGTTAACAAGAACGCTCATGCTTAAAAATTAAATCATGTTCAGTTGTTATGAAGGCTTGAAACTGTGCATACCTTTTTCAGTCCTTCCATCTGCTGCAATTCTGTTTTAAGCAGAGCGGTTGCATCCTTCTCTTGGTGCAGTTCTTTCTGCAAAGTTTGTCTCTGCTCCTTTTCGGATTTTAACTCCTTTTCCAGAGTTGAGCTATTTAAAAATAATTCGTTCTAAAAAAACCCTATAGCAGAAGAATATCCTACAGTACTTAAGGATAGCAACAGTGTGAGAAGTAGAAATCTTGTCCAAAAGAGGGCAAAACTAGAGTGGTGTTCTGGGAAAGGAAAGAACAGGCAGCAGACATCAAAAATGTTAACATGGTTAACATTTAACACATGTTAACATTTTCAGGTCACAGAAAACAAACAGCAATGAAGGGCTAGAAGAAAAACAACAAACCAAAAGCCCCCCAAAGAAACCAATCCTCACGAGTAAATATTTCACTTCCTGTGTTTAACCTGTCATGTTTAAAAGGGACACTCTACCTTGAAGTCTGAACAGTGAAGGAAGCTTTTTCTATCGGTATTAGAAATCTTCAGAGGATTAGCATTCCCTAAGAACACACCCACAGGTCCCTTCAAAATCCCTTTAGATGACAGTCAGTTCTATGCTCAGCCTACAAGCATGACCATACCTATCTCCTGATTTATTAAAAAAGCAACTGAAAGCTCCATTGCTTGTTGGAATGGGCAATTTTGCTGCCACTCTGTGCTCTAAATTAGACATTCTGGTAAAAAGAAGTCAAAAGCCTCATGCTAACTGTGCACTGTACAGAAGTGCTGTGCTTCCCTGGGTCCTGCATACATCTGTCAATGCTGAAGCCAACAGAATTTCAAACTCACCCCCTCCTTTGACCTGAGCATAAAACGAGTAGAAAACACTTCTTAAAGAAATGGCAAAGGGAAGGAAAACACCTGCTCAGATTAAATACCATTTGCTGTCCAGCTGGGCCATCTGCTGCCGACATGAGTCGAGCCTCCCAGCCAGCTCCTGCTTCATCTTATTGCAGCGCTCCTCTGCTGCCTGCCTGGCCTTCTCTGCCTGCTGCAGCCTACACAGGAAGGAACATAGGCATTTGTTTCCAATTCACCCCTTCCCTGCACCCTCTCACCTGCTTCTTTTAGAGTTACCACAGGGATCTTTATAAAAGTTTGAACTGAAAATGCTAGTGGAGAAAAAAAGTGACTTTTGAAAGCAGTTGTTTCTGAAAAAAACCCAAAAGCAAAGTCACACCTGTTCTTAAAGTGAAGTTAACATGTTTTTCAACAGCCTGCTTAAGTAAAACACTGTGGTTTTCCCGTGGCTCAGTTATGGGCATGTTTGCCTGGGAAGAAAGAACAGCGAGTCCAGAGGGATGAAGAGGAGAAAGTAAAAAAAGCTCATGCTGGCACACAGGCCCAAATGTCTGTGGGGCATATGGAAGGTTATCCTGTAGAGGTTTATACTGGAAACTTTCTACTGACTTCAGTGCTGACTTTCTGATCTTGCAATTATTACCTCTCTTCCATTTGTTTCATAGAGGACATCATCTCATTTGTTTTTCCTTCAAAAGAGGATATTGCTTCTGTTTTCTGTTGTAATGAACACTCTGCATTCTGTAGGAAACAGTGAACAGTGTTTAAAGTCTGCCACCAGATAAAGAATGTTCAGCTTGCTAAAGGCCATGCCGGGGTCTGACTGGAATGTGCAAACAAAATGCTGATAATGCCAGAGCAGACATTGTTCCAACTGTTTTGTTACAACCTCAGAAAAAACCCAAACCACCTTAACTAAGGTTTGACCTATGAGATCAGCTACAAGCCAAAAATGTTCTCTTCAGAAAAAGCCTGAAGAAATAAAATCAGATTAAATTGACAGGATAAGAATACCAATGGTGATTTGAATGTAACAACTGCACTCAGTGGGCATGGAACAAGGAAGCAAAAAAAAAAAAAAAAAACACTACAAAAAAACCCCCAAAAAACCCCCAATAAATACTGCTTTCAAAAGCAAAGACACACCTCAACACTGGGGTTTCACTGATTTGCAAACATCTGGAAAGGAGGCAAAAACCTGGTTAAAGCCTGAACAGGCATCAAGAAATAGGCCATAAAAATTGCGAGAAATCCCCTCTGGATTCCTGGCACCGCGTGTGGGAAAGGAAGGCTTTCTGAACTCTTACTTCATGCATGGAGAGGCTGGTTAAACTTTTGTTTCATTCATGGAAACAAGCTCTCTATGTTTTGTGTGAGCCCTGCTACACTATGGCTTCCTTGTAGAAATGCCTATCTTACAGTTTTGTTCAACTGAAAAAACAATGTAAAACCACAACCCACCCAAACAAGAGAAACCCCACAAAACTATCCCCAGCCCCCTGCACATACCTGAGATTTGTGAAACATCTGCAAGTTAATGGCCTTCACTTCTTCTAACTGTTGACGAAGGGCAACTAAAGTGTCTTGTTTCTCATGAGTATCTTTTTCCAGAAGTTTCATGGCAATTTCCATTTCTGTTTTCATTCCAATTTGTAGCTCCAACTCTTTCTCTAGTTCCTTACAAAGAGATTTCCTAGTTACTGCTATGTAGCCATTATGTCAGGGATAAAACCCAGATAACCCCATACACAAACTGTGTCTCTGCTATAATAATGCCAGTGGTTTCTTAAAAAGAGACCTTTTATTTCCAACATTCCAAAAGCCCCAATTCCCAGTATCTTACAGACACTCTTAAGGACCAATGCCCAGCATCTTGCTTGCAATTGTTCTATGAAATCTGAACAGGTGCAAAAAGCTGCACAGCTGTCATCTTGTATTTGTAATGTTACAGTAGGCTGAATCTCATGTCTTTCACTTCACTTTCTATAGTTTCCTTACCAGCCTGATTTTTTTTTCTTCTTTCAACTGCTTCCAAACATCACTGTACATTTCATCAAGACCCTGGCGTGACTGCTTGTAAGTATCCAATTCTACTTTTGTATCCTCTTTTGTTACCTACAAGAAACATCAGCTACATAAGATCACAAAGTATTTTAAGTATCCCTTTAATTCTTGTGTGTAACACAGTATTTCAATGTGCTATTTCAAGTAAAATCCTACTGTTTTACAATCAATGACCTGGCAAACATTAATAAGCGGAAATTTCAGTAATGAAATTACTGTAGTAATTCCAGTAAATTTCAGTAATGAAATTTCAGCTGAAAAGATACAGTGATGATAAAAATACTTTAATCCTTTACACTTTTTACTTTAGTACCTCTAATACTTGGAATTCCCTCTTCCTTCTGCAAGTGTATATTTGGGCGTGTAGTAAAGAAGAGTTAAATCTAAAGCCTGAGCATAGGACACCCAAACCTAGTGACCTGCATTGCAACGTGCTCAACTGTGCTTAGCATTGCAGAGCACAGTGGGTTCAGGAGAACTCACTACAGCTGATCAAAAGGGACCACTTATTTGAAGGATCCTCATAATCTCTAAAAAAGTGTCCCACCTCTACACTTTTTTCACTCCTTTCACGAATTAATTCATTCTGTTGTTTTAGCTGCTGCTGCTCTTCCTGAAGGGATCCAATTCGGTCGGTAGCTGCTGCAAGCTGTATGAAGAGAACAGATCTATATTTAATCACTGTGCAAACATGCAGCATCTGGAGCAATTCTTAAGTCAGTAGCTCAGTCTCTGCAGCAGCTGTGCTGCTCACTTCCCCTTTTGCTCTCCCTAGGAGCTGCCTAACCTTTCTGCAGCCATACCCGCTGTCAGCCGAAATTAATGTACTCGCCAACATTTGTTCAACTTCTGCTTCACACCCTCATCAATTATTTTTAAATATTAACTGAGCAAAGAAAGGCACCATAGTGTAAAAGGCTAAAATCCACCCTGGATCTGTGGTATGAACCAGAAGTCACACTGATCCATGCCAACCCATGCCAGTCCGTCCAGTTCCCACAGCTCACCAGTATCTACTCAAATATTTTTGGTGTAAGGTACAGTCTTATGGAGTTTTGTCTCTGACAGAAAAGAGCTGTGAGAAATACTTAACAGACCAGATACAAACCTCTTCCTGAAGTTTTGAATTGGTCTTTTCTAAACAGTCTATTTTGTTCTGGAGATCTGCAACCGTGCAACTGCAGCAAGGAAGAGAGAGCATAAAAACAATAAATGAAGTGTCAATGTTCAACTTTTACTCCTGTCCTCAACAGTATTTTTACCATCTTGCATTTGTCAACAATGAAGTACTTTGGTGAGCTGGGGCAAAACTCTGAGGAAGAACAACTCAAGCACTGAGAGGATCATGTCCTTCTGCTGGCAGCCCTGTTCCGGCTCAGCTTTCACAGTCGCAACATCTCTCCTGCTCAAGAGGGTAAGGGAGGCCTGCTCCTCCCACTGAGCAACCTACGGGGGAAGAATAGAGACTCTTCCTCTAATGAATGAATTTCCAGATGCACTTGTAATAGTTTCTCTTGAAAAAAATAGTTCCAAAATGTTCTGTTAATCACTCTCAAAAAAGTAAACTATTACACACATTTGCTTTCTGCATTGCATGTATCTGCAGAAGAGCAGGACTACAAAAGGAAACTAAGATTTTTGGGAAATAATCAGAAAAGGCATTTCAATATCAAACAAAAATCTACCAGACTGGCAGCAGAGACATTCAAAGTCATGCTAGAAAAGCTAAACAGGACAAGTGTTTGTATATGAGAAAAGATGAAAATCTCACCTTAGATGTCGGTTGAGCTCTTCCACATAATGCTTCTGGTCAAGGACAGCTGTAATCCCTCCATCTCTAGTTGTAAAAGCAAGAATTTATTGACTGAGAAGAAACTCCTTCATTCTAAAGTGCTATTCTGTACTAGGGCTTTAAGCATAGACCTGCAAACAGAGCTGAAATCTTTTATCCTTTCCTTATAAAAATACTTGTGCCTGAGCTGGATCAGAAGCACCAGGGAGGTGAAGCAGCTGCTTGGCTGCCTCTCAGCAGCTCCACAGTGAAGTGCTCTGAAGTGACAGAAGCACATAAAATATGAAGATGCCTTCATTTGCTAAAAGTCTTAGAAGACCTTAGAAGACCTGATCTGTGCTGCTAACTGCAGTCTTAAATCTAATATTTCACTTAAAATTACATTTTTTCCTCCATAACTGACCTCTCCCTCAAAGACAGCTACTTAGTTGAGTGGGTTTCTGAAACTTTGCTTAGAAACAAAGCAGTGAGTTGGCAATGGGTGACTTGGGAAATCATCTCTTTTAAACCAAAAAAAATCACAATCTGATATTTCGTGTACTTTTAATTTGGTCCCAGCTCAAGACTCAAACTCTCCCAATTGGTGTTAAAACCACCACAAATTCAGTCTCTGAAAGATATTACTTTTGTTTAGGTAATAAAATCTGGTTTGGGTTCTCCTTTTAGGATGATGAATAGTTTGAGACCTCCAGCACTCCCATCCTCCCACAGACTGTCTGACAGCTTTGTTCTACAAAAACTGTAATGATGTAGAATTTAATTCACCATACATACTGTTTGCCATCACTGTCCTGTGTTTCCTTAAGGTACAAGGAAAAATCAATCACTCCAACCTGAAAAATATATTTAAGATATTAACACACCTTCACAGTGTAATTATGCATAGAAGCAGGCATTACTGTATATTTGAAAAATGATAAATATCTGAAGTGTAGATTTAGAGAGACAAATAATACCTGCATTCTTCCTAGCTGATGCAAACATGCAAGCTAGCATTTGTCATAAAAGCATCAAAGTAATCATATTATGTGTGATCAGTCTCCTTGCAGTTATTAGTTTTGACAGTATTTCCATAAACTGCTACTTATGAACTTCTAATTCACGGAGGGAAAGACAACAAGCTTCAACACAGGGCAGGCTGGAAAGAAATCTGGAACCATACCAATAAAGTATTTATAGATGTACTTAATTCTACTAGAATCTTATACCAACTGATCCTATTTAAGCTTTAATCTTCACCTGGGAATCCAAGTCTTCTCCTTTCAAGCACAGGTTTGCATCAATAACATTCAGTCCAACCAGCAGACCCACAATAACTGCTCCTTCCTCCTCCATCATCAGTGCATCAGGTTCATAAAATTCACTGGAACAAACAGTATAAGGCACCACTGCACATCAAACAATTATCATGGCACTTCCATCACTGAAATCATATAAACAATAATGCAGCCTTTACAAAACTCGGATGAGTTCTCACTAATTTATTGTATAAGGCAGAAGATTTAGAACTCTCTCTGAAAATACTCTGCAAGTTCCTCTGTACATTCACTGCAAAAACAATTAACCATCGGCTCTTCTGCAGGCTGCTTGTTAAGAACAAGCTTAAGCTGATCAATTAATGACCCGCCCTGGAGCCACAGGAGGTGTCAGTGATTCAGGAATATTCAGGAATACAGGTCTGTGATGTTACCTTAACAGATGCTTATGGTCCAGGAGTACTTTGAGATAATCCGCCAATTTCTTTTGCATGAGTGCTAGATAAAGCCAAGCCCTCCCTCTGCCCACAGCAGTCCTAAAAAGAAAAGTTGCATGTTTTGGTAAAACCAAGGTATTTTATTAACTAAAGTTGTGCAATTCAAAACCGTCAGTTTATGAAGTGAGGGGAAAGACATTATTTACTAAAAAACAACAGATCTCTGGGAAAATGAACTGTTGTCTCCAGAACACAAGAACATTTAAGTATATTCCATTCTTCAGGGAAAGCATATTGTAAAGTCCTCTTAATCTGAGAAACCATACATATTGTCAACTACCACCATAACCAACCATTAATACATCCAAGTATTAAAATCAAGTCTCTTTCAATCATCCTGAATTACTCAAACCAAATACTATCAGCACAGGCACAAAATGACATAAAATCATGAAAGTGGGAGAAAGAAGAGGAAAAAAATAGCAGTGAAGACTTTAGTTATTTTTAGCAAGGTTATAAAAGTTTCCAGATGCTGTTTTCAATCTGACAGCATTGTTTGAGTCAGAAACTCTGAATATTTTGAGATATCCTCCTTATCTCTTGGAGGAGACAATGCCTCCTACATACCCTATTTTTTTTTTTCTTTGGGAACAAGAGCTTGTTCAGGAAGCCAAGAGACTACATGAAGGATTCCTTTTCCCAGCAGTATGAGCAAAATGCATCATCCCCAGCAATTAACTTACTTCAACTCTGGCAGATTTTTAACACTAGTTGCTATATCTGATGCTTCGGGACAAAGTTTTTCCACTAGCTCCAAAGGACCAAAAAACGATTTGTTCTGTCCAATGAAAGTCTTCTTCACTAAAGGGAGCATAAAGAGAGATTTGTGAGGAAAGATGATAGGCTTCCAACTCCAGAATTTTAGACAAATTTTACTTTGTTATTTTGTTTTACCAGCTTATAACTTGTCTGTGGAAAGGGGGCATTAAAAAGATCCTGACAGTTTAGGAGGCAGAAAATACAGGGTGTACAAGGTAACCACATATCTCTAACACCGACTAGCATTGCATGTTTATAGAATTAATAATGTCATTCAGAAGTCAAGCTGGAGCCACAGCATGACCAGCCTCTCCTCAGCCTGGCAGCCAGTGCCCACCTTTGAGCCCATGCTTGAGGCAGTGCTCCAGCACCACGAAGAACTGCTGCAGTGGAGGGAAGTCGGAGTCCAGGGTCCGGCCCAGGCTCAGGGCTGACTGGATGAGGATTTTGATGCTGAGCTTCATCATGTTCATGAGGTTGGCACGCTCTTCCATGGTGTGACACCGCGTACCTGGGGGCACATGGCACAAAAGGAAAGCTGCTTTACAATCACAGAATCAGCAAGGCTGGAAAAGACCTCTGAGATCATTGAGTCCAATGTATGATCAAACTAGGCCAGGGCACGGAGTACCAAATCCAGTTTTTCTTTAAACAGCTCTGAGGAGAGTGTCTCCATCACCTCCTTGGGCTGCCAGTTCCAATGTATAATCACCCTTTCTGTGAAGAAATTCTTCCTAATGTTCAACCTAAACCTGCCCTGGTGCAGCTTAAGATTATATCCTGTTGTTTTATCACTGGTCGCCTGGGAGAGGAGACCGACCCCCACCTGGCTACAGCCTCTATCAGGGACTTGGAGAGATTGATAAAGCCACCCCTGAAGCTCCTTTTCTCCAGACTAAACCCTCCCTGCTCCCTCTAGGACTTGTGCTCCAGAACCTTCCCCAGCCCTGCTGCCCTTCTCCAGAACCTTCCCCAGCCCCTCATTGAGGGGCTGTCCTCTGCAGCCCCTCAATGCCCTCCCTGAACTGAGGGCCCCCGACCTGATCACGGCACTCGAGGTGCGGCCTCCCCACTGCCGAATACCTGGGGACAATCTGCACGGACACGCTGCGCAGCTTTTACAGACCCCTCGCCGCGGTGCCCGCGCTGGGCCTCCATCCTGCGGCGGGGACGAGCCGGGTAAACCCCTCTGAGCGCCGCCTCGGGCCCGCGGGGGGGACAGGGACACGGACACGGCCCCGGCCCGCGGGGTCCCTACCTGAGCTGCCGGGCCGGGCCGGGCGGGGGTGAAATGTTAATTTGAGCCGCGGGCTGAGGGGCCC
>WBMY01004155.1:1474102-1498259 GCA_013397315.1 Donacobius atricapilla | reverse complement strand
TAATCTTTAGTTCTTACTAGTTTGTTGGTTTTTTTTTAAATTCTTCATCCTATTGAATGCAGGCAGTTTTGTATCAAGTACAATTCTGAAGGTTTTATAAAGGTGCTGTAAATTGACTCGACTGAGGGGCATAGGGTCAAAGGAATTATAAATGTGATTACAGGCTGAATCCTAGTAAGATATGAATTTTTGAATCAGTATTTTTGAAATGTGCTGACCTTTTTGCTATTTAATGCAGTTTTCAACCAACACACATGAGAATACTTATATGTGACTTCATTAGCTGAAGAAATGGGCTCATATAATTTTATTAGTGTAACAGAAATGATGCAAATTGCAGAAGAAAATGTTGTTAGTTATGATATCAACCAATGAAATACATTATATACTCCCTAGACAAGACAAATTTAGGAGTACACCTTTATGCCATCCAAAACCACTGTGAGTAATTTTAATCATCAGTTTCAAAAGCAAATATTGGAAGTTCATAGAAACTCTTTAATCTGTAATCGGTAAATTAAAGAACATTCAGGCACTTGCCGGCAGTTCTGGTGACACTGCACTCGTGCACTTGAGGGCGCAATGTGGCTCTGACTGCCTCAGGTTTCTCCACGAGGAATTGAGGTCTTACGACTGAGTCCTCTGTAAGGCGCAGGACACAAAGAGTTGGAAAAGTTTGCAACAAGTAGTGTGAGAAAGGCAATTTCCGACTTTTCTGATGCCTTTGATTTTCTCATTTTCTGATTTTTCTGTGAGTGACACTGCATATTAATTAGTAAGATATTTGGAGATCTTAAACCAAAAGCAAAGTCAATAAATCTTTAGCTAGAATTTTCTTTGTTTTAAATAGAAACAATATCTTCTCTGTCTTCTTTCCCTTCCTTCCTCAGAGTTTTTTTCCTTGCAGAACTCTAAGTTAAATTTGGTATACCACACTAAGGGATAATCCCAGACCCTTTGATTCAATAGGAATTTTTATAAGGTGAAAAAGAGAAAAAAAGTTTTACAGATGTACAAAAGCACCTTAGTTATTGACAGTATCAAAGGGAAACCTGAGCTTTTGGTTAATGCAGGTGTGCAGCTCAGCTTCACCCTGTCTCTGTTATCAGTTCTTCTCACATTACAGCTTAGGCTAATTTCTTGTTAGGCCTTTCCATGCTTGATGGAAGTTTGAGTGGGCAGGTTAAATGTTAACAATGAGATTGCTTAGTGATCTCTGACTAGAAATCCTTTGAAATATCTTCACTAATCCATCTGAGGGAATTAATCATATATAAGCATGTCACCTTCGGAAACAGAACTGAAAAACACAGGGCTCTAGTCACTCGAGTGGTTTAAACTAGTTTAAGGGGTCACTGGAGTGCTGCTGCTCTCCTTTTCCTGCAGCTGTGTTCCCATTTCCCTACACAGCACTGCTCCCCAGCTGACCTCCTGACAAGCCAGTGGCAGGTGGCAGCAGCAGGAAATCCAGGCTGGGGCTCTGCAGCGCCCCAAGGTATCTGACTGCTGGCTGCCTTCTTGTCACCTCTTGCCTCTGGCCAAACCCCTTCCTCAGCTCCCTCGACCATTGCCTTGCTGAGCCATTTCAGGGCACTGAGTTGGCAGAAAGCTAATACAACAGAAGTGAATAGCTGTTCTGCTGATTTAATGCACTGACACGGCTCATATTTTCCAAATTCTGTATTGGAAGAATCACTTCCTCTATGGGTCTTGTTCAATCCCTAGTTTTCTGCTTGCCCTGAGTTCTTCACTGCTTGCCCTGAGTTCTTCACAGACATTCCACATGGCAGATTACCAAAACAGATGACAGAGTTACTACTGGTGTGTTTTATTTTAAATATCCTTCTTTCCATCTTTTCTCAATCATAGGGACTCCTGGCATCATACCAGCATAGGGGGAAAAAAGAACCAGAAATAGAGAGAGGAATCATTGCTCTGGTAAATCCCAAAAGCCTCCAGTAACCAATGGATCAGAGACTTTGTGATTAGGAGTTGTATCTGAAGTAACCATCTTTAGAGAAATAGAATATAGAGAAAACAAGATGTGGGTATAGACTGAAAGCTTGTACGTGCAACAGCAGAACCTCCCCAACACCCACCAAATTATTATTCTTTCATTTTTTTTTCTGTTTAGATCCTCAGTTTATACTATTCCTGACTTACGCATTCAACTTGAATGCTGATGATATTGTCATACAGGTAAATGTAACTTCCTTCCTCAAATACTGAGAAGCAGAGCAACCAAGGAACCATAAAAAAATATTCAGCTAGGGAAAAAGAATAGAAGGGTCTAATAAGGCCAATTGCATTTAGTGTGCTACAGGTGGCATTGTTAGAAGTGCATACCATGGCTAATTTCTATGGACACCTCACATGATATAATACAGATCTCTTTAAACTATCTCACATAATCAAGAGAATTCATTTTTCTGCAGCAGACCTCCTTCTTAGGGGTGAACCTTAAAAGCACATGAAGATGAGAGTTACAGAATTGTGAAAGAGCCATAATTTATGATAACTTGGGTGGCAATAAAGAACTGTAATGATGGCTTCAATGGAATAAAGTGGAGATTGTTAATCTTTTTAGGTGAAACTTGTTTAAAATCTCTAGCAGTGTTAAAGAAGGAGACCTCTAATTGAATTGCCACTTTGTGCAAGTGGGGAGGCAAAGACACCTCTGGTAGATGGCTGTGTTTTGTTAACAGAGAGTGGTAATTGGCATCCCACTGTTAAGACACAGTGTCTTGCCATCTTTTCTTTTCCTCTTTGGTCTAATAATTTCAGAAGATTTTACACATTGCCCTGACTGCTGTTGGAAATTGTTTTAGTATTAGTAACTATTAGTATTAGAAATAGTGTTAGTAACTATAGCAAAATTTTCAGGACCTCTTTTAAAAAGCAAAAAAAACCCCCAAACCCTCATCTGAAAATGGCTCTATTGACTGAAGAGAGGAAGGAAAAATGTGAAGCCCAAATGTAGTAATAAAGGCTTAAGTTGAAGAGTTTTGTTGTTTTTTCCAATAAACATAAACCAAACATTTTTGTTTTTTAAGTACAATCAGAGAAATAAAAAACCCCCATCATTCTCTGCCAGTCATCACTTCAGGCTGTGATCTGGTCAGAATTCATACGCTCCTGGTGCAGTATCCAGCACTGCCAGGATATGTTGGTATTGATCTCCCCTGAGGCAGTGCTTTATAGTGGTTGAGGGCATGAGGCCACCCCAGGCACTGCCACATAATCCTGAGGCCATGCTTTGGTCTTTACCTGTGTCAGGGTTGCCACAGGCACTCTGTAAACATGGGAAGAAAAGATCTTTTCTTTCACTGTATTATAATGATGGGTACCACTGCTGTCTTGGAACTCTCACGACTGGCTGACTTTTCAGGTACATCTCCAAAAGTTCCAATTTGGACAGTTCTTGCCAGTCAGGCATCCCCTCCCACGACCTCCGTGGTACTATTGGTGTTTTGTTTCTTAAAAATCTACCACCACTTTCAGGTAAAGGAGAAAATCTGGAGATGCTGTGGAAGAAGATGAGTAATGGGATTTAAAGGCAGTTCCATTTGTTGTATTTTAGTTGCGAATTGAAAAGTCATTGAGGAGTTGCATGGTGTCAGAGAAATGGTTGGCTTCGATTTTTGGAGAAAATGTTATGTTTGTATGTAAGAGAAAAACTGCTTGATTAAAAAACTTCACAGTTTACTATTAAGTGATGCTGCTTTTTACATGTAAGGAGAAGCTTTATGGTTGAGACACTGCAGGGAAACTTAGATATTTATTTTATTCCCAGGTCTTGAGTAGTTTATTTTTGTCATGACACTTACATTGTTTATGATTCCAAACTTTGCCTTAGTGTTCTTTCTACAGAATGGTCACTATCTTCCTTAATTTTCTCTATGTAAGCTGCAGGCTGTTTGGAGCAGGGACTTCTCATTCTATTACCAAATGCATGTATCATGCCTGGCACAACGAGAGCTAATGTGGTTTGGATAAGTAGATATATATTCAATGCTACTGTTTTAAAAAAAATATTGTTAAGTGCTGCTGTTGAATTGGAATGCTTCCAGTTAAAGTTACTTTTATGTCTGGTTGTAGAGAAAATGTTTCACAGTGAAAGCTATAAATTTTCATTAACCAAAACCAACTAAATTTGCCACAGGCTTCTAACTTCAGCTCATTATGTGTCTTTGAAAGTAAAGTATTTCTGTTATTTGTTATTTGTAGAGACTGAGCTGTAAAATCCATAACTGCTTGAGAAGTTATGTAGATTTGAAGGTTCCCAAAATAATAAAGATGGAGGGAAGGAAAGAGCAAAATTTTGTCCTGAATAAACAGAATGGGAGAGAAGATTTTGAATTAATTTAAGACTATAGGATAACAGAGAAAATTCAATTTTTTCCCCTCTATAACTGACTTATGATTTCTCACCATTGTGCTCATGTTTTATAAAACCCAATTAAAGAAAAAATCAGTTTGATTCCTAATATAGGCATGGCTACTATTTTATCATAAATCCAGCTTTTTTTCAGGCTAGCCCCTGGTTAGTGCAGATACAAAAAATAATGTAACTATAGTATCTAGGTGCAAGTTAACTTTTTCAAAATATTTTCTGATACAGGTCTCTTTTCATTTGACTATGACATTCTGTAGAGATTCCTAATTAGCTAAACTTCTTTCTAAATACAATTTTAGATCAGAATCAGACCTGTCAGTTGTTTGATTTCCCCCTGGTGGGGAAGTGAGTCAGCAGCTCCATGATGCTTTGTTACCGGCTGGGGTTAAACCATGACAATTCATTATGTAAAGTTTTACTTCTAGAGCAGCTCTGAGATGCACTGAGCGCAGAGTCCAAAGGGAAATATTTACTTTATGCCAGAAGTATCTCTGAAATTTATTAAAACCAGTTTTGTGATAGTCTGGAGGTAGTGCCTAGATCTGAACTTTGGGCCTTAATACTCAATTCTGCTTTTTGTATTTATCTTCCTCCTTTATGTGGGCAGAGGTGATGGTCATGACCACACTGCTGTCTTAACTAAAATTTATATTACTTTATGAAGAGGAACTTTGCTGGCATTAATTAAAGATATGATCCCTTCTTGTTGAGAAGGAAAAAAAAAAAGCCAAGTGATTTTAGATCTTGCTAATCAAAATTTCATTCTCTGCAGTGAATAATTGACATGAGATCCAAATCTCTGTAAAGTAACTTTAATTTATACTCATGAACAGGACAGAAGCCACAGGAAACTGGTAAGAATTTGCTTTGAGAAGTTCCCTTAGGTTAGGGCCTTCCTCATGATAATAGTTGTGAGGTTTATTTTACTTCAATTTAAAATTCCAGAAAATGTTTATATTTCAGGACAAATCAAATGTAACATGCATTGTCCTTAGGGACCAGAGGAAGAAGAGATTGAACTGGGGCTTATAACAAATTGTAAGAAATGAAAAAAATCCTCAGGTGTTTTCCTGCACAGGTTAATAGATGTTCATCTTCAATATTAAGTCTTGCATTATGTCTGAGCCAGAGCAGGAGCTCACAAATTCCAAAGAATGTAACTTCTTACTTCTTTTTTCTGCTTGTTTGTCATCAGCAGGTTCCTTCCTTCATCTTCTTCCCTTGGCTCAGGAACTCATCTGACACTTACCATGAGCCGATTCAGCTAAATCTGACTAAATGAGCAGAAAGCTACAGCCCTCCAAAAAAAACCCCACCACAAAAAACCTCAACCAACCAACCACAGCAAACACTCCCCCCCAAACCCTCAGTATTTTTCTGCTTAGTTGGAGAACTGAATGAACTCACTAAAAGTCAAGTGAGTGGCAGAGACACTGCAAGGATGAAAACATTTAATTGGAAGAGGGACCTATTCTCTCCATGGGAAATTATATCTCACTTCAGTTACAGGGTAGGAACTTCTGTTGTTAAATTGAAAATCTAGGTGTGATCCTTTTCATTTTCTAGTAAGTCTCTCCCTCTCACAATTTAAAAACTTTTTAAATGTTAGAATACACGTTTTCAAAAAAAAAAGGTCAAATATTAAATTGGAATGTTACTTTTTTTCTCTTTTTAGAAGACAATCAATACAAAAATCTAATCTTTGTGAATCATGCAAGCTGGCAAGGACATCTTTGGTATCTTCTGCAGTCTGAGAAATCTGTTCTATAGGTGGCACTTAACAATCTACTTTTCTTTAGCATATGCCTAATTTTTCTGGGATCTTGCTTAGGAATAAAATAGCCAAAATTTGAGCCTTGCCAACACAAAAAATTAGGCATCTCAGGAAATGCCATGTTCCCATTTTTTTTTTGATTAGTTCTCCTACTGGTTTGACCTGTTAATGACCAGTTATGGTCATAGTTAGACCAGTCACTGTCCATATCACTGTCTGCACATACTTGACTTTTTTCTTTTACTGTGATTGTTTCCTACCTGCTGTACTGCAGAGTCTGATGAAAATTCAGCTGCTGTGAGAAACATGTGGTACCAACACTCTGTGATGACTCAAGAGCTGGCAGGGAGCCCTACTGTTTTGCTGAGTAAGTTGTTATTCCTGAGATTGCAATTTAATGGCTTATATTTTTGCTAGAAAAATTTATATTATGATGTGAGAGTTTTTTATGGCTTGTTTTTAATTTTCACATTCTTCTACGTATGACTTTTTCTGTTGTTTTATAGTATCAGTCTAAAATAAGAGTTTAAAAACAGTGGTCTCCTTCTCAGAATCTGAGAATCTTTCACACACCTCTTAGAGTTATTTCTGACTAATTCATTGAATTGTAAAGCATAAAAGAAAGAACTTGATGTTATGGGTTTTTTTATGATGATAATAGAAAATATTATGAAATAAGAGCTATGCCTTGATATAAGTAGCAATTTTTGCTATTTTGCTATTAGGATTGAATTTCTGTCTCAAAATTCCCAGGCCTTTCAGTCTTAAAAAAGGCTTTTTTTTTTTTTTGGTACTACTTTTAGAAACACTGCATTGTACAATAGGAAATGAAAATCGGGTTTCACAAGGTTTTACATTTTTCTTTACAGAGATACGCTCAATTTCTATCTTAATCCTGAAATACTGTAACAACTCGTGGGATTATCTTAAAAAGACTTCAGTGTGCTGCTACCTCCACATTTGCAAGTGAAACTTAGGAAACTCAACCTGGGAAACATTTTTTTAATATAGCTCTGAGTATACAGTTCATTACTGTCACTAAAACACTCAGATTTAGCTTGACTTAAATGTCAGAAAATATTATTCAGGTGTAGAAGACACCAAAGATCACATCTAACTGTTATATTGAATCTTAATTAGCAGGGGGACCATATAAAACTCAGAAGCCTCTATGAACTAAGAAAACAACCCTGACATTCTCTGCTCAGTTCTGGATATTTGTTACTGACTTTGATCTCCAGTGATAATCTCCAAAGACCCAGGATGCCAGCTCGCTTAAAAATTGAGTTTACTTTCAAACTTTGCTGTTAGGTCATTATTACCAAATAACTGGAGGGACTAGAACCTCATAAAAGGCATTTTATTTCCCATTACAAGAGTTCAAGTTCAGGCAACAACATTACATAAACAAAGGTTGTTTCTTGTCAGCAGCTCAGTTTCCTTAGTGTTAAATATATTCTGTGCATTGACACTGTGCCCTGTTTGGGTTTTATAACAATCAGCAGGTTTGGTGCAGGTCCCATTATTTTTAGAAAATATCACAATATTTTTAAAAGATATAATAACCAAATAGTTGTGGAATGGCCTAATGCATCTTTGCTTGAGATAAGACCACAGTCCACATCATGGTTAATGGACTCATCTGGCAAGTGGGGAAAAAAATAATTTTTTTCTTCTAGATTTTCTTCTTTGATATTTGTTCGTGGCAGGATTATTTCTAATTAGACTGTTCTTTCTCCCAGTCTCAGAAGGGACACATACAGTGAGTGAACAAGCAGACTTTGTAGCTCATGCATCTGAACTGCAGCTAATAAAGTGCGCCGACACTGCAGCTAAATTTGCATTTTTAAGAAGTCAATTGTCACGACTAATTGCATAATTTCCCTTTGTTATGTGAGAGTGTTATGGGAGCAACCTGTGAAAGACTCTGTATTGAACTTCAGATTATTTGGACTTTTATTATGGTTAAATTTATGAATTTGCAGTGCGATCTTGAAAAATACTTCAGGTGCTCAGAAGCCTGAGGTAATTTTTATTTGAGAGAGCCATGTTAAATGTTCTCTCGTACTTCTCTTGTAATTTAATTGGCACCATATCACCTGTATTATAACAAACTACTGGGATATCAGAATCTGTTTGTTTCTTCCTGACATTTCCATTGTCATGAAAAGCTAAGTTGAAACCTCATGTCAAAGAAGTTGGAAAATATGGTTGTGTTCATATTTAAACACAAGCAAAGCAACTCTAAGCCCATTTTCTCATTTCTGCCTTGAATAAATAAGAACAATTCCTGGTATTTTCTGGGCAAGATATCTACCAAAATCAATGAACTAATATACAAGTTTGCATGAAGTGCTGCAAAAGTAAATGCACCAGGGAACCTTTCTGAATATTTATATGATGTTCCCGTTGCTATGCATTCTGTGGGAATATTATGTGTGAGGACAAATGGAATCAATGCTTGGATGATGAAAGTGATGCTTGGAGAGGATGAGATCAATTTACCATTACGAAGTTGGGTTGGGAACCTTTTGGCTGCCTGCAGCACACAAACCCTGATTGCTCTGTGTTACTGAAACTTCTGTTTATCACGATGATGTGAGCAGGTTTCAGTCAGTGCTCAACTGGTGTTTTTCATCCAGAATGGAGCTGATACAAACTCTTAATTTTCAGTTGGTGGGATGTTCTGAATTCCACGTTTTGTTTTCATCTCAGGATATAAATCAATGTACTTTCCAAAACAGTTCTCAATGCAGCTTTGTTTAAACTGACACATTGCTGACAAAAAGGGTCTGTGATAGCCCAACATAATTTCTCCCATGGCTGCTTTACTGCGTAAAATTTAATTCTGGTGTATTCTGGGAAACTTCAGGTATGTAACTTGTGTCCTCTGTCCTTTGGGAAACAGAGTGATACCGTTGTCACAAAACACCCAGGACACTATGAACATTAAATTTTACTTCTGAAGTTTAGTAACGATGTTGCCAAGTTTACCTTTTGCTTTGGATTATTTGTTTTCCTACATTTTGGATTGCATACTTCATTTAATGACCAAATTCCTTTATTTTCATAGCCATTTTTTTCGATGTTTTCAGGAACAACATATTGAGGTGTAAATTTTAGACCATGATCTCACTCTGATGGGTCTGCTTAAAAACTGAAAGAAAAGAGATCTTGTCCCCAAGCTGACCATCTCTGTGAAGTTGTTCTGTGGCTCTGTCTGACAGAGAGTGGTCAGTCACACTGATTGTGTTAGACCTTACCTGGATTTATAAGTTATCAGTTGCTGTCTGGGCAAACCTTTCTGCAAAACCTGCTGAAAACTGCTGTCCCCAGTATTTCTGTTACATTGTCAGGCGCAGCTCTTCAGTGACGTAGATGTGTCATGAAGCAAAACCTACAAGCTTACCTAGATGAAAATGATTTTATATATTTTTGGATAAAATAATTATTTTCTTAAATGCTTCATTTATAATTAGATAATGTGACTTATTTTAAAGTTGTGAAATAGAAAAAAGAAAAAAAAAAAAAAGCTAGGTGTGCTGACTTCTATGAAATTTGTGTTCCTAAGGCAACGATTCAAAGCAACTTATAATGCTGTTACTTGTTTTTATCAGTGAAAATATTTTAAATAGTTTTAACATCTCTTTCTGTGGCACTGTACAGTATAGACTTCAGTTCCTCTGGCAGTCACTGTTAATGCAGCTGTACATTCATTGAGCCATACTCCACCGGTGCTGATGAGAGCACAGGGTGGTGTGCACGGGGATTTTCCCAATCCTGTTGGCACATCCACTCCCTGGTCCGTGCCTCAGCCTCTCACAGGGTGCCACAGGAGTAACTGTCCAGGAAATGTTGATGGATGTTCCTCAGTTGTCATGATGACCATGGGGACAGACAATTATCAGTGTTGTGGACTTCAGATTTGGCACTCATCACTGCTTGCCACACTCAGGTGAGGGCTGAAGAGCCGTAACATCTCTGCCATCTGTTTGGACTAGAATTTCAGATTTGAAAATAAGAGTAGTGAGGAACTTTTCAATGACCATTTTTAGTGGCAGGGTGGATTTTCAATCAAATTTTTTTTTTTTGGTGATTATTGATTATCTGCTGGTTCTCATTGATTAATATGAAGGGAAAGGAAATAGTATTTGTTCATCAGGTGTGCAGAAAGTGTGGTTTGACACAACCAAGTGGCTTTGAGGTGGTAGATCCTTATAAATAATTACATAGGAGTTACTTTAACTTAATTTTACTTTATTTAAGAAACAATGCAAAATGTAGGTACTTACTCAATTGGCTTCCAAGAAAGAGGAAATGCAGGACATACAATAATGTAACATAATAATATGCTACGTTTAGAAATTCATAGACACGTGACTTTTCATCGCATTCATTGTTTTCCAACTATTGCACATATTAATTTTTTATTTTCTAATTTCTATCTTTTATACTTTCTCTAGACGAAGTCACTCTCTTGTTATCTGTGACTGTCAGCTCTTCCCTTCAAGAACAGATTATTGACCATTTTTTGAGTTTACTGTTTGTGAGGAAGCCACTTAAAATAATTTTAGTAGGGTTGGCTAAAGTCCATAAGTCACATGCTGTTTAAGCTTTTTTATCTTATTGAATTCAGGAGCTGAAAGTGACATAGTAATAAAAAGTCAGAAGGGGGAGAAGTGGATCAATATATTGCTAAATTCTTATTGAAATTCTCATGCTTAGCCTGTTCTGGGCAGTTTTATTTCTGCTTAACATTTGCTGAGTAAAAGTCATTGCCCTAGAGATACAAGATTTATTGACACACAGAGATGAAAATGATTAACTAAAAGGTTTCTGCACAAAGAGAATCCGAATCAGCTGAAGCACTACAGGGTGGCTCATATACAGGAGGCTGAGCTATTTCAAATAAGTTATTAATGTTCAAATCTGAAAGCTGAGGTTGTTAATATTATATCAATTGTTTATTCTTTGCTTCCTTTGTAGGGACTGTAAAATTCTGAAAAATTTCAGCTATATATATAGGCTTATATATATTCTATACACACACATTTTACTTTTTAGAGTTCATGAAGACTTTATTATATTTCCATAGATTTATTTTCTAATTAAGCACAGGTTGTTTATGTATAGATACTAGCTTGAAGAATTGACTTCATGAAATGTTCCTGCAGTCCTGACAAATGTAAAGCCCTATGACAATATATTCTGGTTTAGTAAGAATCGTGCACACTCATTTTTTATTTGATTTCATATGCCACATACTCAGCATCTTGGTACACCCTATTCAGCTTTTCAAACATCTGAAAGATGTCAGCATGATTTGGCTTACAGTGCACACGATCCTGCCAGGAGCACAAGGCAGAACCTCTGCGTTTTGGCCTAATGAAGAGCAGGTTCTCTCCTCAGACTTGACTTTGTCTTGACTTTGTACAGGCAGGGTATAGTGAAGCCTGGAAAGTTTAATTGCCAGACAGATCAAATTGAATTACAGTGTGGTTCGGTGCTCTCAGAAGTCAAACACAGGGAAAAAATTATCTTCTAACAAGGTGGCATTTAAAAGAGTTTACTAATCTTACTAAAGCTACTTAAAATCCCAGTGCCACCACATTTCTAGTGATAATCTCTGGTGGGCCACATTTTGCTTCCTTCATCCAGTTTCTGGGTGGACAGTCACCAACACTGTAAAAACCTGCTGCGTCCTGCCCTGGGTGCCAGCACTAGTGCTGGAGGGTGGCACTGCCAGTCACAGGGCCTGGGACAGGCAGAGAAGGTGCTGGAAGCTGTGCCCTGGTGCCCTGGCTCAGAGCTGGGTTTGAGGAAGGAGACATCTCACTCTCGAGTCTTGACCAAAGGACAGGGCTTTATCCATCTTGCTGTTTCTCCTTATTAAAGCTGGAACATTCTAAGCAAAAAGTACTAAATAAAAAAGATTAAATACAACTCACAATTCAGAGAAAATGAGATGAGAGATTACTGAACACCAGACGAACCTGGAAGTATTGAATAATTATATATACTGTTGCAGGCAATGTTGTATGAAATTTAATCTAGGTTTCTTGCAGTTTTTAAAGCTCTGAGCAGGTTTTATTTTGAAATAGAAATGATTAAATGTAATTTTTCAATAGTTTTATATGATTAATGTAACAGGCTGATTTTCCTTTGAGTACATCATAAATACCATTCACATTGGTGTGCTATATATGGAAAATTTTATTGCTGCAGCACTTTATGAAATTATTCTTTGGGAAATTATAGATATCCAATGAATAATTCAAGGGAAAGAATAAAACAAAATCTAATAAACTCTGCGTATGACTGAACTTTGACATTATTACAGTAAATGTGCATACACAAACCTCACTGTTATTGTGGAAAAATGATCCGAGTAGAGACTGACTTTTGCAAGAAGAGGTGTTTCCATGCTTTAATTGTCAGAGTAGAAAAGGGACAATTATTAACTAATTGATAACCTGAACATCAGTCACGCTTTATTCTCTTTCTAGAGAAGTGAAGAGCAGAAGAGGTAAAAGATAAACTGTTGAGAAAATAGTGGAATTTTACCTGGGGCTCCAAGCCCTATAACATTTTCTCTAAGTCTAAAATACTCTTGTAAATCAGAAAATTAAAAACCTTGCAGAAAGTCACATCTTAGAGGATTATACAAAAAAATGCCTGTACTCTTTTCTCCCTTCACTACTTTGGGGAAACCACAGGGGTGAGGCAGAGGTGGCTACAACAAGTAGGAAATGGAAATGAGAAGAATGGTGTGGTCTTGCCTAAGCTGGGAAAAACTGGGGTAAGTAATGAGAGAGACTGAGCAGGTACCATCTTGGTGCTTTTTTTTGTGTACAGCTGCAACCCAATTTCCTGACCATACTTAATTACTGGGCTATGGAAAATAGTTCATAAGCTCTTTAATGTGTGCTTTAGACTGGTATGAAGTGTCCCAGCCATGAACATCTTGTTAACTCCTTACAGGAGCCTTGGGTCACTAGAAAGTGCACAGAAGGATACATCCAAAAGCTTCTTGCATGTTTTTACAGTCTCACCATCCTAAAGGACAACGAAGTAGGGCAAGAGAGGGGCATTTCCTTCTCAAAAGCTTTAAAGCTGATTTCACACCATTCTCCTGCTCTTATCTGCCCTCAGGATTTTGTGCTGTCTCCCTCCTCACTGCACAGGTGTCCTGTAGAGCTTGAGCTCCTGAGCATCAAGGGGATATGAATGCCTGCAGTAGATTCATGTTATGCCCTGACTTTAGAGACAGCTTTAGGCAAAAATCCCCCATCACTTCAATGGTCCTTGAGCCTGGAAAAAGGACAGAGTCAAAATCAAGCCCACCCTGTATTTCAAACAGACACAGCAGTTACAGACATTTGTTAAAAAAGTAAAGTCCTGTAGCTCTCCTCCCAGAAATTTCCTACAAATATGTCCAATTTTCCAATTTTATTTGGTATATAACATGGCAGCACTTCTTTAGTGACTGTAAATCAAAGTAACACCATGAATTTTAAGAGCAGTATATGAAATTATTCCAACTGGTGGGCTTGTGAGTAACTTCAGTGGTCCCAGGGAGATCTGTGTTAACTGGAGGATCTAATCCACTGATTTTGGTGGAGCTGTCCAGCTCACTCCAGGTGGAGAGCTGCCTACATCCTACCATTTTTTCTTTCAAATCTGTTAAACCAAAAAAAGTTATCACAAGACACAGATAAAAATTATAAGTTTGACATGTTGCTGACTGTAATGGAGTTTCCTTAAGCTGAATGGATCTTTAGGTATGGAACTGAGTCTTGCTTTCTCCCTGCTGCAGATCCCCAGCTCTTCACTTTGTCCCTAACTTGAATCAAATGAGCAATCTGACTGCAGCTGCACCAGACATATGCCATGGGACTGTGATGCTGCTGAAGTCTTTCCACTGAAAACAATTGACAAAGTTCTCTAAAACGAATGTAAATGAGAATAGGATCAAGCCTTTTTCTGGTAGTGTTTACTTGCATTAAAAAAGAGGAAAAAAAGAGGGAATGGTGAAAAAACAGGTAACAAGTGTTCTCATTTGCCTGGTGTATCGGTTTGGCACCAGTGCTTTTTTGGAATTGCCTCCTGATTTGTTATGAAACTCTAAAAGTTTTATTTTTAGTTCAGTTTCATGACTAATCACAGTTTGACAAATATGGAAATTTGTAAGTGTGGGGGAATTGATGTGCAGTAGTTTTTGTTCTTTCCCCTGTTCAGTTTGAGGATCTGCATGTTGATGTATTTATTTTGAATTAATGTTTATTTCAGTGAGCTGAGGGAATTGTTATGATTATTATGAAAGGGCCTGGTATATATGTAAATGAAATGCAGAGAAGTGGGAGAAAGGAACTAATTTGCTGTTGGAATTTGAGGATAAGTTATCTTGGTCAAAGCTTCTAGATAAATATTATTCCACATAGCAAACCTGTTTCCTCCCTGTCTTAATGAATGCTTGTATTGTAAATTTGTGTAAGGGAAATTGATTTGGAACACCAACATTAGTTTAGTCAGTCAGTTTATATGTTACTGGAATATTTTCAGTTACAAGCAGGGTAACATATGTCCACCTTATTTTGAAGGAAATGTAGGGAAACAATATTGTCAATGTGTGATGACTTGGTGAAGATCTGGGTTTTAAAGTACAACTAATTTTTATTTCAAATTATTTTACTTGCAAGGATTTTACTTAGCTAAACTACATAGAAATGTGGTTTTAGGAGACCTGGTTCTTTAGATGTAATATAGGAAAAATGCATCTTTTTTGTTAGAATAAAACTTGTTTTAATGTGAATTACTTTGATACTAGCAGTGTAAACAACACACAGTGGGATCAGTTATCAAAAAGGTGACTTTCTACTGCAAGTTAAAGGCTGAAATGATGAATTTCACATCTGTTAAATAGACTTAATTTCTGGTGACATTATAAACTGAAAAGGGCAACAAGCTCCTTCTTCATCACACGCAGATCTCTCCAAATAGATTACAATTTAAAATGTGTTCAGAATTCAAGGTAAAATTGCTGAATGGTCTGAAGAATGCAAGTTAACTAGTTAGAGGAATATTTGCTGTCTTTTTAGGATTTTGGCTCGTTTTCTTGACAGATATTGCTGGATGCAATTTTAGTTGTAGAGACGGGATCTTGGAGCAGACACTTGATATCAGTAAATATCTACAGTAACTTGCATTATAGGGCGCCTGGCAAGAGTCAGTCTCATGTTCTGGTATGTTAATCCACTGTGTGGTTGAAGGATATGAACATGAAAACATACATTATTCGTAATTTATGATTAATATGTCCTACGAAGGACACAGTCAAATTTCTTGTGTCAGGATGGGCTATGGAATTATTGCCCGTGGATGCTCTGAAGGAAGCATTGACAAGTTATTGCTGAATCCATTACATTTATACATCTGTGTCCAAGGTGCAGCAAAAAATTTGCAGAATCAAGTTTGTAATGCAGCTTTTCTGAGGATGCTGCACAATGAAATACCTGCAGGTTTGATGCATTCTGTGACGATTACTTTGGAACAGGATTTCCTAGTGCTGTATGATTTCTTTTCATGGTCATCTGCCCCATCTGTTTCACAGATACATTTTTAGTCCATTTCCCTCCAACCCTCTTTTCTCTCTTCAAGGCAGTGATCGTATATCTACTATTTGTACTTATCTGATGAGGCTGTTATAGTGCTCATCGAATAATTTCCCTTTCTTTTTATTGCTTGTGAATGATGAGATATATTCTAGCTTTACAGCTAAAATTAATTTGAAAGATTGTTTTTATAGCTGATTATTTTAATATTCATTTCTGAACTATAATTCATGTGCTACTAGTTAAAATACTTTGTCATGGATACACTTCCAAGTCTTTTGTTTAGTGATATTTTCAAAGATATTACAATTGTTCCAAAGCTTTGTAGCAGAAAAATTCACTTATGGAATAGGCCTAGCCCATTTGTTTATCTTGTGGTTTTCATAATCTGTACCAGCTCTGGTCCACATTTTCAGAGTTTTTTCTATTCCAAAAAGACACTGTTTGTTTTATGTAAGATTCAGCTCTAGACTCTGAACCACTGCAAATTAGCAAGGTGGCATCTGCGGAGCAACCACACGTCCTCCTCAGTGCGTTCCTCTCAACTGTTACCATTTCTCTGAACCTGAGGACACAGAGGTCAGGAAAAACTTGTCTGTAAAGGCACCACACCTTGACCCTTCCAGACCTGCCGACCTGAGAAGCATAACAAGAATTTATAGAATAAATGTACTTCATAAAGTAATGTTTCAATGTTTCTACTAAATAAAAATACACTGCAAAGTCAGAGCTAAGAAAAGGCCAGAAAGAACTCTCCTTACAGAGCCTGACTTGTTTTCCAGCATTGTTATATTGTAGCCCTTCCACTTCATCCTGACAATTTTCTTCTGAGCTGTAACATAGCTCTCCATCCTCGCAATTCCTTTGTAAATACCATAATTGACTACCATTCAGAAAAGTGTGATTTCTTCTTGACTTATGTACTAAAGAGCTCAATCATGGGCCTTGTTCTGATACAAAACTGGACTCAAGCTGCTTTTCATCCTGAAGCACAATCCCAACACATCCCAACCTTTTGAAAACAAGGATTCACTAATATTCTAATATCACTTACAGGAGTCTATCATCAGTTACAGTGCTGAGACCTTTGTACCTTTTGAGAGAGGGAATGTCAGCAATGGGAAAATCTGAGGGGTCAAATCTTTAGCATGATAATACTTTGATAATTTCTTCCTTCCATGTTTTTTTCTTCTCCTGAGGTTATTAGTTCTGTCTTTTACCTTACACTTGTGCCCTGTACATTTTAATTAAAATCCTTTTCCCAGAATAGAAGGGAAATGATAACTATGAAATTTTAATGAAATGCTTATTTTTATGAAATATTTATACTTTTTCATTCTAGTAAACATTTTTCATTGTCATTTTGGGACAGCAGGTGCTTGAAGGGCTTTTGTTTTGTATTTTCAATGAAAGTTTGATATTATTTGATGTAAATATCTGCTGACAAGCTGAGGGTATCGCTGGGTCATAGCAAAGGTAGTCACCCAGAGGACAGATTCACTGAGGTTTGCTGTCAGACTCATTTTCCATGCAGCCAATCATTTAATAGAAAAGATGGTATCACTCCTGTTTAATAAAATAAGTTTTACATTGGAGAACCAGCAAAGAACCTTGCAGAGTTTGACATTTACTGTTAGAAAGAGAGAAGAGTGATGCAGTTGCTAATGACTGTGTTGTCACCAGGTGTCTAAGAATCAAACATTATAGCAACAGTTTTTTTGCTCAGTCATAATGATTCTGTTTCAACAGTGAATCGATGAGCAAAACAGAAGCTAATGTCCTGTTCAGGTGTACCTTTAGTCCTACAGACCTTATTTCTGAGATAATCTCAGTTTTCTCAGTAAGTTGGTGAAATTCCAGCCAGTTAGGATTTTATAGCCCGTTTTAAATATCCACTTATATGCCTAGGAGGAGCAAGAGGGTTTTAATGTAGAATGCAATGTAGCAAATGATTACAGAGGGCCAGCTGATGGGAAGGCGGAGGTCTGGTAGCCAGTCCCATACCTTGAGTTCCATCCTCATGGTTTATGAGTAGGAGGACCTTCAAACTGTTTGTCCTGTACATTACCATAGAAGTAAAAAAAATTGTTAAAATTGACCAAGGCAGAGAATTTCTGTCCCCATTGTACTGGATTGCAAGCAGTGTGCTTCGAGTTTGTGCCATCCGTGGAGATGCACTGGAGTCTGTCACACGTGGGGACTGCAGCGTGTGTTTGTAGTAACAGACCCTCAGAGCTGCTGAGACAGAATCTGTTTTGTGTAAGCAGCCCTGCCAGTGAGGTCTAGCATGAGGCTTCCTCCTTCAGACAGCTCTGGCTGCTCAGTTCCCTAAGCACTAAGTGTGATTCTATCATTGTGTGTCTTTGCTGGCTCTTAGACCCTGCCATGCCTTCTACCATTTCAGTGGCCTCAGCCTCCCTTGCAGTTGCTCACAATAGCACCCAGCAGTAATTGAAGGGATAGCTGAGTAAAGACAGACAGAAAATTAATCTTCCGTGGGATTTTTTACGTTCAGTAAGAAAGAATACTATGGAACTCTGAGCCAGTGTGGCTCCAAAATGGAAAGTCACAGAGTACTCTGACCAAAAGAAGAATGGTAATGTCACCCTGATTTTTTCAGCCTTCTCTTCTGTTTCACAGTTCCATGTTTTGGGTTCTTTCTCATGCTCTGGTCTGTAAACACAGCCAATGTTATTGTATAGTTTCAAGGTAGTTTACATTCTTTGTCTGAGAGCTATGGACAGCTGATGGAGAGTTGTCCTGACCAACGGGACGGGGAGAGGTGTCAACCTTCTCCCCCAGTCCCAGGCCTTTGTAGATATACTATATATGGAGTCAGACTTTCAAATTAAGTAGAGTTTTAGTTCCTGCCTTCTGATCAAAGTGTGAGTGTGTGTTTGTGTGTGTGTGACGAACTGCGTCATGGCTACTCTGATCAGGAATAAATAAATGGGGGAGAGGCTTCAGTGGGACCAAAGCAGAGATAAGACCTGTATATCCAAGGCATTTTCTCCTTGAAAGCACTGGATTTCTTCTGATCCAGGACAAAGTGTGAAGTTCTGGGTTCTTACTCAGTCCTCACTTTAGCAGATACTCATCCAAGCTAGTGCCAGAACTGAAGTCCTCAGCCATGAGAATGCTCTCAAATTCTCATAAAATGCATTACTTTTTCTTCCTTATCATATCATGTCATGTCATATCAAGAGAGTGCAAACATCAATGCCATTTAGTGAACTGTAATGGCAGCTCATTGGTTCCAGGCAATAACTTTTTATTTAGCTATATCATGCAAAGATTAATATTAGGATGATAACTTAATCTAATTATTATTTTTAAGCTGTCCCAATTTTATGGACATTAGACAAATACTTAATTGTATTTGTTCTTCTTCTTCCCTTTGCAAGCACAGTTTCCCTAATATTAAATCTTCCAACATCCTGCATCCTTTCTATCAGGGTGTGCTGTTGCTGAGCAACACCAGATTTGCTCTTTAAAATTATCCAGGTTTCTTTAGCCAGCTTTGTGAGTTGGTGCAGCAGGGAAGCAGTAATATGTCTAAATGCTTTAAAAATATACATACTTTTAATTCAAACTATTTATTAATATTTCTTGTCTTTGGGCCATCATACATAGGTATGTGGCTATATGTTTAAAAATAAAACAGTTGCCTATACTTTAAAATTCTGCTATGAGGATTTTTGTAATTATATAACTGTACTTGTATAACATAAATTAACTCTTGATACATAGGTGTGAGAAGAGAGAGAAATTAAAACACACATGTATTTGGGAAAGCTCTTATCAGAGAGACTATTAATTGATTTTTTCCCCCCTAAGGCATATATAACTTAACTGTCTAGATGGTCATAAAAGTTGACAATATGTTTCTTTTGACCTTACAATTGAGTGTTGTAGGAGTTATTTTCCTGTAGATTAAGTGGTATTAACTAATTCAACACAGACCCTGATGTAGGATCATGTATGTTCCAAACGTTTCATTCTTTAGTGTCAATTTTTAACGAGAATAGCAAAAACTTGCATTACTTACTTTATTGAACTGTCCCTGTGAATATGAATATTACCAGCAAGGTTATAAAACATGTCTGTAATATTTGCACATATGGCCAACATCTGATTAGTAGCGAAAGCAGGAGAGAGGCTGAGGTCTTGCTTACTCGGTGGGAGCTCAGACTCCCAAGAACCCCTGTGAACACTGGAAAGCTCAGCCTCAGCAGAGGATTGTCAGTGCCTTCCTGCTCCTGTGCCACAGCACAGGAACGTTTTGGCAAAGAGGAGCCTTGAGCATCTGAGTTGTTTACCCGGAGTCTCTTTGAAGCTTGTTCTTCCCTGTGTTCAGCAGAAAGTAATGTTAGCATGAGTTCAGACTGCTAGAACGAGGCACCAAACAGAACAAACCAGTGGCAATAAGTTTGGAAACGGAGCTGCACTTTCAGACACAGAAAGGAGGAGACTGGGCTGCAGCTTCACACCTGCTTTCGGTTGATTTTCAGCTTGCTGTTGCTAAACGCAGCAATATCTTCAGTCCCTGCCCTTCATCCTCAGCAGCATATGTTCACTGTTCTCCAGGGCTGGTGCTTGTAGAGTTTTGTGATGAGTTATGTCAGGGAGCTTATTTGACTAAAAATGAATATTTGGGTGTTGTTCAACACACAGATACAGCCACACACACAGACACACATACACACTTTGGTGAGAAGGTATGAATTGTTTATTAAAAGATCTGACTCTACTTTATATAGTATTTCTACAAAGGCCAGAGACTGGGGGAGAAGGTTGACACCTCTCCCCATCCCAGTGGTCAAGACAACTGCCCATCATCTGTCCATATCTCCAACACAAAGAATGTAAACTACCTTGAATTAAGGAAAGCATTGCTTCTATTTATAACACCCGTGTGTGAGAAACAACTTAAGAACTATGAAACTGTGAGAGACAAAGAGAAGGCTGAAAAATCAGGGCAACATTTGAGGGGGTCTTGCTGGTTTGGTTTGCAGTTGCATCAGTTTCTGTGTCAGACTCAATGTGAAACCATGGGAGAGCTAAAGCCAGGGCTAGTGGGGAAATGAGAAGGAGTAGTTTCATAGAGAGGGGAATTTAGAAGTTCCCCCGTTTGCCTGGCAGACTGGGTTTATGCTGGATTAAAGCAGCTGTGTAACCATGGCCACAGATCTCCTAGGATAGCTAAAGGGTTTTACAGGTGCTCTCTGTGTTTCTCTATGAAACTTGTAAATACCTGCTTTGCAGAGGAATAGTGCTGCAAGAACCTCGTGTGTGAACCCACAAAGGTTCATGGGGCTTCTTTGCTGTTTGTGTGATATAAGAAGAGGAAGTTCTAGGAAGATACTTTTGCATAAACCAACAGCGTAGCCATCAGCTGAATGTCTAAGTGGAAGTCTTACCTATGCTCCATCATAGCTTCCTTCTTATTGACACTCTTCTTGTGTGCTCAAGTGAGTTTAACGATTAGAGATCAATTTTAAATTAAAAGCAGGGAATATCCAGCCCCTGGAAGATGAAAAGAAGGAGGCAGTTGAATACACATGCAGAACACAGACAGCTAGAACAAATCCTTTGGCAGCCATTGCAGAGGAGGCAAGGAAGAAAAGCACACAAATAATGATCTGAAAATGTTGATTACCACATTTTTAAAGCTGTGAGAGCTCCTTGAAAATGTTGACCCAAGCAATGATTACACCTAAGAGAAACAAAAGGTAATTGCTTAGGAGATAATAAATCCAAGAAGGAAGGCAAAAATGGTATCAGGGGAAAGTGTTAAAATGTTGTGCAAAGGATGAAAGGATATTTTAAGTCCAGATGTTCCTTTATGAATTTATGGGAAATGAGCCTGCATTTGAATAGTACTTTGAAAGCTCTCCAAGGAGAAAAAAAAAAAAGGCATTTTAAAATTCTGTAATTCTAATATAGCTGGGAGAAGTATTTTTATTAATCAGCTCTCAGAAGGATGTTCTCAGACACGACTTTGTATTTCTCTTTAAGAATCTCATTTCCAGCAATGTTTATAAAAAGAATTGGCTGCACTTAAGTTGTTGATGCACTTGCACCACAATTTATGACACTAACAGGCAGTATCTGTGTGTGATTATTTCGTTGTGCTCTGCATGTGGTTTCTCACCTGTCTCCCATCTCATTGCATGGATGATAAGCTCTCTCTGGACAGAGATAATTTTTGATTCTGTGCTGCTGCACACGTTGTGTGTCTGGATCCCAGCCCTTGGCTACAAATCCTGCTTCGTGTCACAACAAGGATAATGCTATTCAAATACCACTAAACCTTGCCATGCTTCAAAGTCTTCTGGCCTCTAACCTGTGCCCATAACAGTGAATTTCTGCTGCCATTTCTGAAGCAAGCTTGGCTGCTTTGGACTCCTGACCCTCCCTGACCCAATTTATCAAACTGAGTGACAGTAATTCCATTAAGTTGAACAGTTAGTTGGAGAAGAGAAATAGACTAAGAAGTGAACCACACGGGCTCAAAAAGTATCAAAACAAAGAAAATAGCTCAATATTTGTCACAAAAAACCCCCCAAAGCCTAAGATTTTTTAGTAAATCTCTTTATAAGGTATTATACGAGCAGATGCTATATACTTTGCTGAATCATAGCAGCATGAAATGAAAATAATAAAAAAAAGACATAAATCCATGCAGTGGACATGAGAAGTGACACTGGGCATGTTCCTCAGGATGAAGGACAAAGTTAAGTATATTATCTAGGTTCTAAAATTTACAAGTCACCTTGTATTTAGTTTCCTTCTTGGTGGAGCATTGAAGATATTTGCATGTGGTCAAAGTCTCTTGGCAGCACCTTTCAAAAGCTGACATTTTTCTTGCTGCCCCTGGCTTACCAGCGTACAAAGTCTTGAAGAAACAGCATGGCCAGTTAATTAACTGGAACAGTTGGCTGAAGGTGGAGGAAAAGTGGGTTTGATAAATGAGGCTGTTGTTGTTTACTCTGTGGTTAAAGGGATTTGGAGCTTCTGGCACCCTGATGCACAGCCCTCTGCAGGTCAGAGGGCAGCTCACCAGTTCGCTGTAGTGCACTTCAATTCTTATGAAATCAAATGATATCCACTCACATAAGTGAACTTATGCTTAACTTAGATCATATTGCAAAGCATTCAAGAGAACATTTTCTCCCAATTACATGAAAATGAAGCCAGCAAAAATCTTGAGAGATGAAGGATGTTTTAATGATATGCTTGATATTTCAAGATCTTTAATTTCAGTTTTTCAAAGTCACAAGTAGCCATGAATGCTGCACATCATTATCTAAAACAAACACTTCATGATTTCCCTAAGCACATCCTGGAAATAATGATCAGTTGCCGCCTACAGAAGATAACAAACAACAAATACTGCACTGTAAAAAGAATGAAATTTTGCATTGAAGCGCTTACCCTATGCTTCTTTAAATTTGCACATTATTCAGATGGTATCTATCAGAGTATTTATTTATACACCAAAAGTTAAACTCATTAAAAAGCGCCACCACACAGGCAACTCAAGATGTATATTTATTTTCCAAAATCTCATTAAGCTCAGGTACTTCTTCCACATTTCCTTTCATAATGATGAAGCACATGCAGTGTTTCTGCTAGCACTGAATGAGGAATTTTTTAAAACAAGGCGTACAGTTCTTAGAGACAAATCTGTTAGGACAAATGTATTCTGCCTCCCTTTCTACTTTTGGCTTAGCGATCTGCTAAGGACTTCAACACCTTGCCTGATCCCCTTCTTGAGGTACACTTTACTACTGCTACTTGACTTCAAATAAAACTGTATATTATTAGTAATTGGAAGGAAACATGAGAAACAATAACAAAGGCTTCCAAGTATAAAGTTTCCTCTTAATGTGGAGTGTTTTGGGGGTTTATATAATTAAAGCCAGCACTAGATCACAGAAAGGCAGTTTGGAATTTGTCAGTCAAGTTATTCCCTCTGCAACTTCATCATTTTATCGCCCTGCCAGGGATGAGTGTATTTGTCCACGTGTCAGTAACTCCTTGGTAGTAAACCCATACTCACAGGTATATTTATAGAATATATAAATATTGAAAAATGTATAACATTTATAAGAAATGTATATATCTGTATTTATTATATAAATATGAAAACTCAGACAAGCACCCCACTATCTATTAGTGATTGAAAAAAATGTATGAACTTTGCATAACTGACTTATCTAAATGCTTTGGCCTATCCTCAAAAGTTTCTCGTTTTTCAAAACTGTTTTCAACTGGAATGACATTTTGAATTCCTCCTAGTATGAGTAATTGGACTAAAGCTTGGCAAGTATTTGTTACATTGAAAAACTGATTAAAAAAAGACGCAACTTC